>JAJTUV010002610.1:0-127500 GCA_021653895.1 Mastomys natalensis | reverse complement strand
AGAATTCAGGGTACTGTTGTTCATCCTGGACAAGCTCAATTTGACCTTTCTGAGAACAAGGGAAGAATAAAGATAGCAAACTCTGTGTCTATCATGTGTTCATTATGGACAGTTGTGGGAAGTTATAACCAGATTATTTCAACTTTATTCACGTGTTTTGACCCTAAAGTGCCTTTGAACATCCCCAAGAATATGGCAGCAGAACAAAATCTTGAAAGGCACCCTCAAAACATTGTAAAGAAGTGCCTAGAGCTCTTCTCGAGCTAGCAAAAAACAAAGAGAACTAAAAGAAAATCTAGTGATATTTATAAAAAGTTTGGAATTTATAAAGATTTCATTAAATGCTGGAATTTCTCTGAGATGCTGGGCTACCATAAATCTCAGTTTGGAAATGAGATGGATTCTACCTCAGAGTATGTGTCATACATGAAGGAGACACAGAAGTCCATCTACTACATCACTGATGAGAGCAAAGAAAAGATAGACAATTCTGCCTTCATGGAATATGTGCAGAGATGGGGCTTTGAGGTAGTATATATTTCTAAGCTTATTGACTAGTTTGGTGTATATGAATGAGCTTATTGATAAGGAGTTTGGTGGGAATAACCTATTCTCTGTTAGCAGAGGGCCTAGTACTATCAGAAGATGAGGAGGAGGAGGAGGAGAAGAAGAAATGGAGAAGAAAAAGGGAAATGTTGAGAATCTCTGTTATTTCATAAAGAAGATCTTTGGATAAGGAGTTTGAGAAAGTGGTTATTTTCTTCTTTCCTAATCTTACTATCTTCAAACAGAAAAGTCCCTGCCCCACCAAATAGGAGGGTTGTATGCTTTGAGTTCTTTGTTTCATTTATTTTGTTTTGAAGTTGAAAGTATGAAAAATCAAGAAATGCAGTTTTATTTTAAGAGATACCTATGCTGACAATAGGAAGACATTGAATAATTTTAAACAATCATTTATCATCTTCTCAAAAGCCTAATTGAATGTTTGGCATCTGAAAAGATTAGAAGAATAAGCAATCACAATTAGAAACAATGGATGTCTGAAATTATGGCTGGGTTGATTGGGAAAGTGATGCATGATTTAGCTTGTGTAAGTCTGAGGTCCCTCTGGTACATTCAGATAAAATGTTTATGAGCTGTTAGATTTATGGGTCTGGAACACTTAGGAGATGATGCATCGACTTTTGATAGAGACAAGGAAGTCTTTAGTATTAGAATCAACTGCTAAAAATAAGGTCACACCAAATGATTATCCAGAGTGAAAAGAGAAGATTATGTGTTCTTGGGAAGATCAGAAGGAGACATTTGTAGAGAACACTCCAATGTTGTGATGTAAATAGAAAGAAATGCAAGAGTTGAGTTCTACTTCCTAATGAACAAGTATCTCCCACAAAACTTTGGAAAACACCCTTTAGAATATATATTTATTTTCATTTGGTTAAAATACATAAAGCTCAACTCTATAAGGGTTTTTAAGTCATATTAAATAAGGCCAATTCTAGACAATAGTGAAATACAAGGGCTGCTTCCCCTCAATTGGCAGGAGGTCTGACACGTTGAATCACAACTCAAATGGTTTATTCATCCCCATAGTCCATGTACCCATTCTGGTCCATTCACATGTTCACAGCATCCTCCTTCCTCCTTGTACTTATTTTTAAACAAACAGAACTGTAAACTATAAACTTCTATACTGATAAAGTACATACAGCTAACATTATATGAACCCAACATATATATGCATGTGATGACAATTATCATGAGTTGGTTTTCTCTATTCTCTGTGAGTTCTGGGGATAATACTCAAGTATGTAATCAAACTTTCATAACAAGCTTTTTTACATGCTGAGCAATCTCATCCACCCCAAACTTGGTTTTAAAGTGTCTAAACATTTCCATCTTTTAGTTCAAACTCTGTTTACTATAGAATATATGGAAGATCAAATAGAGCATAAACAAGTGAAATCACCTCTAATCTCACTGTCCTCTTGTTATTTCTTTCAGTGAATATGTGTAATTGAAAACAATCATTTTATACACATAGAGTTTTATTTAATATTTAATATATTATGTAAATTTGCTCTTAATACAGATTGTTTATACTACTTCGATGGATTCAGAAGTTGTAGAACATTGATTTGATACAATATATTTTCCTAGGTTTTCTTGTGTAAATGGATATTTAAAACAACAATACAGTATTGTTATTTAATTGCCCTATTTGATATTGCAAATGCACTACAGAGGAATAAATGATAATACACATGGAATCTATGAATAGGCATAAAAGTGACTCTCAAAATGATTTTGTAAATAAATCAAGAAAGTAAATATGTGAAAGACAAGAAAGGCAAAGAGGAATAAAGCTCTGAATTAAGTGAAGTCTTAGAAATGGATAGTTCTCTACAACATCCTCTAAGTAAGGATAAGCACAAAGTGAATTTTCTGAGATACTTCTGGCATTATAGTTTTTGTCTTTTTGACTATCCATTAACCATCAAACTGTCAAAACCTACAATATCTCAAAGTGCTTCTCTGACTTTTTTAAAGCAGGAAGCAGCATATACACTTGTGGATCTTAACATTAGAATTAGAAAATATCCTCATATAGACATGGAGAGTTTGTAGCCCACTGTGCTTCTGTCTTCCTTAGCAGATTGTAAGTTCTATTTAAAGTTGAAAAGCTATGTTTAGGGATATGCCTCAGTAAATCATTTACCACATAAACATGAGGAACAGAATTGGTTCCCCAGAACAAAATCCACCTAAAAACTGAGCAGGCATTGCAGCTTGTGTGTGATAACATTGTGTTGAGGTAATTTGGGAGCAAATTAGCCATATTATCTCTGGGTTCAGTGAGAACCCTGCCTCAATGTATAAGATGGGGAATAAGGAAGATGCCCAATGTTTATCCTACTTATAGGACATTGTAGAGGGCTGTCATTTTCTAAAATTTCAAACAACTCAGAGATTTATGTCCTTTACCTCTTTCTTCTTTGATATTTTCTTTTCCAATTCACTTGTAAGAATATTTTCATGTCACTCTCATGCTTTCCCAAAACAATATGATGCATTGCCCCCTGCAATAAATACCAGGCACTATCTTTTTACTTGCTAAAGAGAAAGTGAGAGGTGAAGTTTTATTCAGATTGCCAATGGAAAACAAGGAGTTTGTATAAACAATGTAGTGATAAGTTGGACATTGTTAATAATCAGACTAACTGCCCCAGTGATTTGAACGATAGAGTTCCTTAAAGAAGCACACTGAGAAAAAGTCAGGTGTAAGAGATTTATTGAGGTGTTTTCAGAAAATCACTATCAGAATCTCAGGAAAGGAAGTAGGATCAGGCAGAAGTAGTTGAATATTAACACAGTTCCAAAACTGAGAGCAAATAACTCTGAAGTTGTGACAAATATTCAGGGTTGCCTTACTTTGCAGAACAGGGGCTACCTATGTCTTTATACTTTTCTATAATGATCATTGGATACAATTTGCCCCTGAGAAAAAACATATAGCCTAAAACAAATCAGCTATTTGCACATGAGGAAAATTTATGTGGGAGGCTGACAGCTAAAGACTGTCTCATGGCTACATTCCCAGAAGCTGGAGGAATGAGTTCTTTGGTCCTAAAGATGGATCTGGATGGCATAACACAGTGTCTACTATACTTAGAATGAATTCACAGATTTGTTCTAAGGTTTGTATCAGAGCTGGTTGAAACATTTGATTTGAGATAGCAAGTACTTGGGAAGTAAAGGGGAACCAAGAGATACTTAAATGACCCTGTGTTGTACCATGTGACCCAGTATCCCTGGATACCACAGACAAGACTAGAGGGAACACACATCCCTAAAGAAGCAGCACTACCATATGCCTAGTGTTCAGGAGGTAGTCTCTGTGTACATTGTGAATCTGGAATGGTAATGATGGGTTGAATTAATTTGTTATCTTTCGGAAACACATAACAAAACCCCAAAATGAAAGAGCAGAGAAAGATTTTAAAGCAATAGAAGTTAAAATATATATACAAAGAGAAGACTGGTAGTGAAGCCCATGAAACAAATTAAAATACAGACTCTGAGCATAAGGAACAGTATGAAGAAAGATGGAGAAGGTAAGGCCAGTACAATCAACAATGCTCAATATTCGCACACACTTTTAGTGACTAGTAAAGTATAAATTAGAACACTATTTAGACATTGTCTGCTTTAACAAAAAAAAAAAAAAATGGTTTCAACTATCCCACAGTGTCCTCCAAATCCCTCAGTGAATCAGAGTCAGACAAAGAGCTATTAGAAAAACACACTGTTGATCCCTGGGCTGACTTCTGAAAATTTTGTTTAATTCTGATCAGAGACATTAAGTCCATATTTATAACAAGCTATGTGGGAAATTATTATGTAGGAAGTCAACAAACTGGTGTTTGAGAATTGCTTTCTGAAGACATGATTCCATATACCAAGTACTGTTACTCATTTTAAATTCAGGTCCAGGAAGAAATCATTGTTACTACTGAACTGCCCAAAGTAACACCATTTTTGTCCTAGTTTTAGCTAACTTCACCCAACTGTCCCAAGCCCCACTGACCACACCCTACTGAGTAGAACATTCTCAGGCAGCTGTACTTGCAACTTGGAGAGGCTCATTGTTTTACAATATAAAACAAATCAACTGAACTGAAACTTGAGACTTCTGCTCCTTGGCCTGCTTCAGGTATGATGTAATTGTGGTTTTTGGTTTTATAAACTTTACCCTGCCTGTTTCTAGGCTGGGGTGGAGAGCTCTTTCTGTCATGAACATCCTCTTGACTGCCAGCAAATATCAGACTTCTAATTTGACCTTCATTAAGTGGCATTCTCTTGTGTCTTTTGTGGGTACAGCACTATGGTGACTGAGCAGGCATTAATAGGCATATCTATGTTACTAAGACTGGAAGTAAATGGAATTGCATTTATCATTGCTGCAGTAATTACTCATTTTTGGATGTGGCATCAAACCTCAAAGCTCCTGTTTAGAAAGCAGGCCATGCATTTCTTTTATTGACTTGTTAGCAAAGTGACTAAGCTTTTGTTGCATTTTTGTGATTCTTTTGATATCTTCTGTAAACATATCTATACATAGAAAATACTATTCCAAAGTATCTTCTAGAGAATGAAGTCTTAGTGCTATTATGTCTGAAATTTAGGAAAAATATAGTATATACCAGAAGATGGTCTGCACATATGGATTGAATGTTTAAAGGAATGATACATTTTAAAAGTATGTGCTATCTCTTGGATCTTTCTTATCTATATACCCATAAATGCTTAGGATCCTATAAGTCCTCTATTTATTGATGAATTAATTCATTGATTGATTGGATTCTCAAATCAAAATCATGGTAATATGTTATTTGCTTTTCTTATCCACCTTTATCCTTCCCTCTCCCCTTTAGACTCTAGATATTGTAAAATTCTAAGCAGTCTTGTAGTTTTGAAGGTCCCAAGTTGGCTTCTATTTTAAAGCTTACCTTCTCAGAGAGGTGATAGCACCTCCAAGGAAATAAAGCTGGTTTTTAGGGCTTTAAAAAATAGGTATATTGTAAGGAATGGTGGCACATGATTTTAATCCCAGCACTGGGGAGGTACAGGCAGGTGGATCTCTCTGAGTTTGAGGCCAGCCTGGTGGTCAACATAGGGAGTTCCAAGACAGCCAGGACTATACAAAAATACCCTGTCTCAAAACAACAACAACAAAAAATAGGTATCTTGTGGGACTGCATAAGGGTATCCTGGTTCTTGGCTGGGCATGGGCCTAGAACCCCGAGACTCCAAGGGAGAAACAGCAGGAGTTCGGCCACGCCCCCAGAACTCAGGGTCCTGAAAAGCAGTCTAATCTCCATAGACCTAAATTGTTCAGTCACGAAGGCCATTACAGCCCCTCCCAAAGTGCACAGGTAGAGGGTGTGACTATAGGCCTCAGGCCCTAGAGATTTACATACTAATGAAGGTCAGAGGGTGGAGCCAATTAAGCATTGCCCCCAAAACCTCCCCCTTTCTCCCTCCCTACTTAACCCAGGTCTGCCCTGAGTTTGGGGGGGGTACATCCAGATCCATCCACCATCCACCATGACAATAAAGCCTTTTGGAACCAAGGACTTCCTCGTGTCATTGGGGCCTGCCGAGCCTGCCGCCACCAAAGCCTCCAGCCACTGGAACCTGGGACCTTCCTCTGGTGTGAGACAGGCTGCCTGGAAGCCTCTAGGCAGCCTCCACCGTGCAGGTCCCAGGCTGCTCTCGCCTGGGCCTGGGGCCTGCTGCTGCGGGCCCCCAGGTTTTTCCCACAGTATCTGACTCATGGCCCTTCCAAGGGTCACACAGTTCATAACTAGTCATATAATGCATTTGTGGAATTGAGTTTCTGAGGGAAGTTTGGAATAAATATGTCAAATATATCCTTATAGTGGTGAGTAATAAAATAAGATTGAAAATACTTTTTTTACATTTAAACTTTTAGTCTATTTTCTCTGTCTCTCTCTCTGTCTCTGACTCTCTGTCTCTCTCTTTCTGTGTGTGTGTGTGTGTGTATGTGTGTGTGTGTGTGTGTGTGTGTGTGTGTGTCGGGGAGTGCAAACATGCACACTACAACATACATGTGAAAGTCAAAGGACAACTATTGGGAGTTATTTCACCATGTGAATCCTAAGACTTGAACTCAGATTACCTGGCTTGGCAGCAGGCACCTTTAATTTTACCTTGTGAGCCAACTTGCCAGCCCTGAAAGTACTTTTAATAGCTTTACAAAACCCTGGCCTTCTAGCTAAGATCTGGGCTTTGCTGTGAGCATTTTGAGTGGTAGATTGGCAGAATAAATCATTCAGGAGACCTGGCTTTATGGCTAACTGTTAAGCACATCCTAGGTAACATTACATTAACCACCAAGTATTCTCTTTGAGGAGTACCTGAAAAGTTAGCACTGTTCAGAGGAGCTTGAAGAATTGAATAAAGTGAAGAAGATTTCAAGGAATAGCTAGACTTTTTCCTGATGAAGGCTTATATTAGTTACTTTGGTTTTGTGACCAACTATCTAATAGCAGTAATTAAGGGAGGAATTATTTTTGGCTTGCAGTTCCAGAGAACATAGTCTACTGTGAGTGGCTCTGTTGTTTCTGATTGGTTGGTATTGTTGCTTTCCTCATGGGGTCCCGTACCCTTTCGACTCCTTCAGTCTTCACTCTATCTTCTCCATTGGGAACCCCATGATCAGTTTGATGGTTAGCTGTAAACATCTGCCTCTGAGTATGTCAGACTCTTGCAGACTTCTAGGGAGACAGCTATATCAGGCACCTGTCAGCATGTACATCCTGACATCCACATCATCGTCTACCTTTGGTGACTGCACATAGGATGGATATCCAGGTGGAATGGTCTCCAGACAGCCCCTCCTTCAGTTTCTGTCCTACACTTTGTCTCCATATTTGCTCCCTTGAGCATTTTGTTACTCCTTCTAAGAAGGACCAAAGCATCCACACTTGGTCTTCCTTCTTCATGAGCTTTATGTGGTCTATGAGTTGAATCTTGGGTATTTCAAGCTTCTGGGCTAAAATCCAATAATCAGTGACCACTGTTCTACTAATAAGGCAATTTTTTTTAAACTTTATAAGTCAAAAATATCAGTAAATGACTTAGTTACAGCTCAGCTAGAAAAGTTGGACTATTTTGCACAGATGGTAACTATTCCAGTGTGGAAAACAATTACATTTCATGCAAATCAAATTGATTTATGTTAATTTGGAAGAAGAGCTATTGGTAATATAAACGTTTTACTTTCAATTTGAGGGAAGTAAAATAAACAATGGATATTTCTAAAGGTACTACCACCACCACCAACAAAATTTTACCTCAGAGAGCTCTGCTTTTATTACTAAGAACAGTAACAAAATTAATTTCCTATGGAGACAAAATGTTTCTGTTACTCTCATCAAACCAGAACTAATAACTTGAAATAGTTCAAATAGACTTAAAAGTGCCTCAAGCCTTGTGTAGATTTAAATCGCAATTTGCATTTCTATCTCTCAGTGTATACGTTTTTAATTACAGAAAGTATAGGTAAATTGCTCCTTGATTTTGCATATATAAACAGCTCCAAAGGTAGCATACAAGTGATAATTTAGATTTGACAAGTTATCCCTAGGATGTGTGCATGGAACCATTTAGCACTGACTGCTTGAGACTGAAAAATAAACAATAAATCTCAGAGCAATAGAAGCAGAAACATGTCATCATTTCACTTTTGGAAATCCTTTACTTTAGTTTAGTTTCTTGGAAATAGAAGTCTCCGTCGTCTCCTCATTCTTTTCATTTTGAGGAGTTGATCAGATTAATATGAAACTAGTTCCTAATCCATACTATGTGTTGACAATTTCATTCCTCTTTTATTGTTTTCAAAAGAAAATTCAATGCAATGTCTACAACCCCTCCCTACCCTACCCAGTTAGGACCCTGATTTGTTAACATCTTCTAAACATCTTACTGCAGGGAGCTTTATAAAAACGGGGGGGGGGGGGGGGCGGGGGTACTTGGCACAGGTGAAAGCAGATCTACCAGACAGAGGTACTTCTTACTCACATTGGAATTCCTCTAGGGTTGTATATATCAACATAAGGCAGATGGCTCAGTAATTACTTCTGAAGAGTTCATGAAGATAGTCAGGTCACTGAAGATGGGGGAAATTTCCATAGACATGAATACATTCCATATTAGAAATATAGGCAGAAGAAATAACTGTCCATATCCCCCAAGACACAAACACACACACACACACACACACACGCAAACCTGCAACAGCCAGGCCTAAGTCACTGTAGACCCTTGAATTTAATTGAAGTGAACACTAATTGAATCATTGAATTCCCAATGAAGGAGGAAAAACAAGAATTATAGGCATGTTATGGACATGTGATAGTTTTTTTTTTTTTTTCTTTTTCCTCTCAGACCCCAACTGAAGTATAGATTCAAGACCTAGTCATTTATTCCCACTGGCAGCTCCATCTGGCTTTCATGTCAGGAGGTAAGCAGGGCCACCTTATGTTTTGTAGTGATATCGAATCGAATCTGGCACTGGATCTCCATGGGACACTTAGTCAGCAGAGAAGTCCCCTGAGTAGATTTCCAGAGCCAGAGTGACAAAGAGCTTTTGCTAGTTTTTTTTTCCTCATTGGATTTGCCTTTTAGAATTATGTGACCAGACCACAATTTGGCATGCAAAAGACATAATAATGATTATTTTATCTTAGGCTGTTTGTAGATTTCAGATTCTCCTGTGGAGTATGTGAGTTAAAAAAAGACAAGTTACGTAACAGAGGGAAGTAAACACAGATTGGCTAACTGAGTAGTATTTGAGGTTTTCATTGGTAAAAGCAGAATATTTACTGTGTAAAGAAAAACAAGAGGACCTTTCATTAATTTTATTTTGTAGTTTGTGCTGAAAGGTTTTTCTACCACTGAAATAATTACACTGCCAGAGTCCTACTTCTTATAAAAAGTATTTATATACATATGCATACCCTGCCTTATCTATTATCCTCTATCTATCCATCTATCTTTCTATCTATCTATCATTAGTACTTTTACTTTATAATTCAAATTTTACCCTATTGACCTGTATTTAACATGGAAATATTTTAGATACTTCTTCAGCATGTTTACAGCCAGGCAACCCTTACTGCATATGTTAAAATGTAGCACATTGCCTAGCCACTTGATTCTGATGAGCCCTCTGAATCATTTAATAGCTTCATCACTTATCCATTCCTATACTTTTATCAAGCCAAGTTTGACATAAAAAAGTATCTATCTAGATTTGTAAATAGTTGAAATCATTTTTCTTAAAAGTAAACAGGAAGTATTTTAACTCATCCAATTATCTATTCATAAAACCAGTAAGAAAAAAAACTGTCTTGGAAGTGACAAGGCACATTCAGACTACAATATAACCATCATGATGAAACATTACAATCTTGGTGACATACCAAGACATCCTAAGAAGACTCAGATTTGCTATAAAGGCTGGTTTATAGTCATAGGCATATGGCTACTTAAAAGATTAAAAGCTGGTTTCACTCTGAGGCATTTACCTAGAGGGAATTAGAACTGAAATGAGCCTACTCTTAAGCATTGGATATCTTAGTCACCAATTTTTACCTCCTTCAGTTGTGGGAGATTATTTCTCAAAGTAGTTTTATGAAGAACACATAAATAAAACTTCCAAAATCAGTTAGTCCTCCATAATTTGAAATCAGGCACAGGTACACCAAGATGAGGCTCCCCAAACATTTTCTATTTATTGTACAAAGATACACACTATGCAGTGAATCAGGTCTATATTGAACATATCATTTAATCTCCATCAAAATTCAATTACTTTCTTACCTGGAAATGCTATTTAGTTTTCTTTTCCCATCAGTGCCTATGAATATAAGCCAATGAAGAATCCACTCTAAAAATGTACAGAGATTTAACTCAAATACTCTAATGTTGGTACATGCTGAAAATTTAAATAAGTGCTATAAAATTATTACCATGAGCAAGTTATATAGGTCATTAATCTTTAATTATATATATAAGCAGATATAAAGATGCCTCTGTAGGTATTTCCTAGATACCTTTAACTCAAGATGTCCCAAACTGTAGAATATGGTGATGAATGCTTATAATTCTAGAACATCAGGAACTGAGACAGGGCATTAGTTTGAGGTCAGCCTGAATTACATAGTGGGATCTTGTCTTAAAGAAAAGTCACAAACTAAACTGAATACCCACCCTTTGTCTCTGTGATACAAATTTATACTCTCTTAACTACTTCATTGTTGTTGGATATTTTATCACACCATGAAATCTGCTAGTGCTATTTACTAGAAAACCTGTTTTCAGTTATGGTGTGGCTCAGTCCTGGCACACACCTTTAATCCAAGAACTTTCTGTTAATTATAAACAGGATTAAATAAAGTCAACCAAAGGTCAAGAGGCAGAACAGGCAACCAGTTGACAGGGAGTGAACATAGAAAAAAAAACATAGTGAGTAAGAGGAAGTTAGGAGAACAGATAGAGAGATGCTTAGAAAGTTTAAGGGAGGGACATTCAGTTTGAGGGGGTTTTGAGATGACATGGAGAAGGAACATCCTTTGCCTTTTGGAGGAAAGTCAGCTGGGTGCTTTCTCTGCCTCTCTGAGCTAGCATCCTTTCTGCCCAGCATCTGGCTCCTGAGTCTTTATTGGTAAAAATCAAACTATTGAGATTTTATTGAAAATAACGTTTCATTCTCTTAGATAAATATCATGAACGTTAAGAATTAGTCCAAAGTCCTTTCTCTCACTAATGCCTAAACTTCTAGTTATTTACCAAAACCAATTCCTCTTCTTCTTAGACATAGAGCTAGACAGCATTGCCTGGCTTTCATCAGTAAGTGTGGCCATGATACTGAGTTCTAGAAAATCAAATATACATAGGAATGCTATGAATATTTCCTCACCAAAGCTTTTAAAATGAGGGTCTGCTTCATTTACATTGCCTCCTTCCTGGGATCATCAAGAAGTTTTAATGGAAGGTGGAACTGTAAAAATGCTAGGACATCAAGGAATATTTTACTTGGACAGTAACATGAGCAAGAAATAAATGTTTATGTTTGTCAAACTATCATATATACTTGGATCTGTTCTGTACTGTGGCTTATTATACCTGAGAAATACACTGATATTTCTAAGCTAGTCAATTCTGTCTTACAGACAGCTTTCAGATTTTTCCCACAACCTTTAAACCAAACTCCCCCTTGTTTTGTCCAGATTTTCATCCTTCTTGGAGTAAGGTCCTTAAATAGTCTATACATTAGTCTCTTGTTCTCCCTTTGACATTGCTTCCCTCAAAAGTATTATCAAAATGTTTCGGCAAATACCTTTCTACAATATTAAGCAATAATAATACACTACTAACCAAATTACCATCACCTATGTAAAATCTATTTTCTGAGTGCTGAAAGGTATTCATACTCTATTCCCAGACTCCTTTGCTAGTTCTACTTCTTGTGTATCATCCACCCTATACCCAGTGACCCATTGATTTGTTTCCAGGTCCAAGAAGATGCTCAGTGATGCCTGTCTTCTTAGAATTCACTTCTTCTGCCACTTGATCCTTCACTTTGGGGCAACTCAGGTCATGTCACTGTCTCTACCCATTCTCTAGTTTTCCTCTCTGTTACTGTGATAAAATATTCACTGAAAGTAACCTGGGCATTAAAGTTTCATTTCATCATCAAGTAAAGTCAGGGCAGGAATTCAAGGCAGGAACCTGGAGGTAGGAACCAATTCAAAGGGCACGAAGGAGTGCTGCTAATTCTTGACTTACTCAGCTTTCTTTCTTATACAACCCAGGACCACCTACCAAGGAGTGGCACGACCCACAGTGGGCTGGATACTCCAACACCAATCATTAATCAAGGCAATGCCCTATAGACATGTCCACAGGCCAATCTGATTGAGGCAACTACTCAATTGAATTTCCTCTTTCAAGTTGACAAAACTAACCAGCAAAACTCCCAAGGAGAAGAATGTTGCTATTGTCAGGCACAACACTGTCCCTTGGTAATTCGTTTTGAGTTCTTCCAAATGGAAACTGTGTTCACATAAAATTATTAGCAATGAAACTTGTATCAATAAGTCAAGCACTACTTATAGAGATGATTTTTTTTGTCTATAAAATACTGCACCTTTACTATAGTCTCTAATTAATGATTTGAATAATTCTAAAATTTTTCTTTAGGCACTCCAACAGTCAGGAAGTTCATCTCACAAATTATTTTCCTTAGGAAATCATAAAACATGTTATCATTTAATATACAGTATCCCACCCTCATTTCTGATGAAACTTGAGCAATCTGTGATTTATTTCTTCTAGCAGTGCAGAAATGAAAGCCCCTTAATAATACTGTTCTTCTCTGCTATGATGTTCTCATACCACCTGCTAATAAGATAAAATGTTTTCCCACACAATGTGTATATGTTGTTCAATTTGAAGGATGCAAACTGAGAAATGTATTGTAGAATGGAATTTGAGTGGGAGAACATAAACTGAGCACTATTGAAATAACCATTCTTGTTTTACTTCCTTGAAAGAACATTAAGAACAATCCCACAATCTTTTTTATTTCTTCTAGTGATATCTCTTGTACAGATTCTACTACTAATATCTTGGTTTTAGCAAGAGTTAACATTTAAGGAGCTCATACAATGTGTGATATATTTTTCTAGGACATACACTTCATTGTATATTTCATATCATTATATATTTCATATATATGTATCTTCATTATCTTCCATTAATCTTGACATTTCTTTGTATTTCATTGGATTACTTTATTCTTACCATTTGAAAAAAATCAATTAATTATATAAAAGAACATTCTAATATCAGTTCTGTCTTTGGGTATATACACACAAGATGCTTCATCCTACCATTAGGACACTACTCAAACATGTTTATTAATACTCTATTCATGACAGCCAGAAATGGAAAACAACCTAGATAACCCTCAACAGAAGGATAAAGGAAATGTGATACATTTAAAAAAAATGGAATATTAGTTAGCTGTTAAAAAAATAACATCATAAAATTTGCAGGCTTGAAGGAACTGAAGGGAATGGCAATCCCACAGGAAGACCAACACTGTCAACTAACTTGGACCCCTGGGAGTTCCCAGAGACTGAGCCACCAAGCAAAGAGCATACATGGGCTGATCTGAGATCCTTTGCACATATGCAGCAGAGGGATGCCTTGTCTGACTTCAGTGGGAGTGGATATGCCTAATCCTGTAGAGACTTGATGGACCATGGTGGTCGATAACAGGGTGGGGCACCCTCTCAGAGGCGAAGGGGAGCAGGGAGAGGAGAAGAATTCTGCAAGGGAGTACTGGGATGGGGGGGGTAACATTTGGGATGTAAATAAATAAAATAATTAATTAATTAAAAATGTAGATTAGCTAGGCAGTGGTGGCGCACGCCTTTAATCCCAGCACTTGGGAGGCAGAGGCAGAGGCAGAGGCAGAGGCAGGCAGATTTCTGAGTTCAAGGCCAGCCTGATCTACAGAGTGAGTTCCAGGACAGCCAGGCCTATACAGAGAAATCTTGTCTCAAAAAACAAAACAAAACAAAACAAAAATGTAGATTAAAAAGTCACACACAAGAATTAATCAGACCCAAAGGCTACACAACTCAGTGAGCTTCTAAACAGTTGAAATAACTAATCAAAGTGGAAGCTGTGAAACTTTACATGGAATTTTATATTTTCAAGATCAAAGATATTTTATGATTTACCCATTACCACAAACAAAAAACCCATAACAAAAAACAAACAAAAAAATCCAGTGTTATAACTGGTGCTTATTACCTGCATTCAGTTCTTCCTCATCCCTTAGTACTTATTCTTTCTTGTTGTTTACATGTTATACTGTACCTATATGTACATTTATTTTCATGGGCATGTATATTATTTGCTAGATTCTATATATGAAGAAGAATGTGAGTTTTTTCCCTAAACTTGTATGACCTTCCTTAATATACATTCTAAGTTCACCCATTTTCCTGATAATTTTTCTTGCATTTATCTTTAGAGTTCAAATAGTACTCATAGATATATATCAAATATTCAGATTTTCATCGTGCAGTAAACTGTTGATGGACAACTATATTGATTGCCTTTTTTGCTATAATTAATAAAGCTAAAACAAAGGGGTTGCAAATATCTTTATAATAAGTTATAGAGTAATCTGGGTACTCAAGAGTGAAATAGTTGGATCATATGGCATTTCTATTTTACTATTTTCTATTTTTAATTTTTTAAAAATCTCCAAAAAGATTTCCACAATGGTGTACTAATTTTCACTCCCACTGACAGTGAATAAGGATTTCTTCCTCTCCACATCCTCTCAGCATTTATTGTCAGGTTTGTTGATAACACCTTTCCTTTCTTCCTTCTTTCCTTCTTTCCTTCTTTCCTTCCTTCCTTCCTTCCTTCCTTCCTTCCTTCCTTCCTTCCTTCCTTCCCTGTCTTTCTGAAAACTGATTATTCAGTTCATTAGCCCATTTGTTGAGAGGAAGATTTATTGCCTTTTTATTTTATTTAGATGAATAACTAAATAAAGCTGCCTATCTTCTATAACCTTCAGAGAAGGTTGCCATTTAATGATACCTTACTCATGACCATAAAGTTTTGGTTATCTCTTACTAAGTAAAGTGGATTTAAAACATACAGAAGGGATTAACAAAGATTATTTTACACTTGTGAAAATCCAAGAACACAAAGGTGAACACGTAAAACATACAAGTGTATAGTAGAATCATATTAAGAAATAAGATTTTTAAGCATAACAGGAAACTTCAGTGATATTTGGAAAGAAGTAAATGAACGAAATAAATATTTTCTTCAAAGAGGAAACAGAATACACATTATTATTATTATTATTATTATTACTATATAGAAATTCAAAATATCTTTGTTGAAAGTAAAGAATAACTAAAAGACTAGTGAAAAATCACAGAAAATTTCTATAACATACAGAAGAATGAAGTATTTTCCAAAAATTGAAGAAAAACTAGAGTGTTCGCATTGAAATGATCTCCTTCTAGTGTCCAGAATAAAATTTAATATCATATGGTAGTGACAAAAATGTATCAATTAGTCTTTAGGATACAATATAGCAATGCTTTCTGATTTCTGATGGAAAATTGTTTTTCAGAAATATTAAAACTTATTGTAAATTAATATCTTGTCCACATTAAAGGTATAGATAAGTATTGTTAATCATAGTCATTTTGTTGTATAGCCAATCATCACAATTCTTATTAGCAAATAAATTTCTGTACTTATTTAAAAATAATTTTTCTGTACCCACTCCAGTCACTGGAAAACAACGCTACACGTTTTGCCACTATGAAACTGACTAATTTATGTATCACACAAATAGAACTACATAGTATGTATCATCATATGTCTAACTTATTTCACTTACCATAGTGTTTTCAATGTTTATTCATATTGTAGTGGATCAGAATTTCTTTCTTAAATGCCATCTAGAAACCGCCCCACCTAGGGATCCATCCCATCTGCAGACACCAAACCCTGACACTATTGCTGATGCCAAGAAGCGCTTACTGGCAGAAGCCTGGTATGGCTGTCCCCTGAGAGGCTCTGCCAGAGCCTGACCAATACAGATGCAAATGTACACAGACAATCATTATACTGGGCCCAGAGACCCCAATAGAAGAGCTAGGGGAAGGACTGAAGGAGATGGCAGTCCCATAGGAAGAACACTATCAACTAACCGCACCCCTCAGAGTTCTCAGAGACTAAACCACCAACCAAAGAGTACACATGGACGGACCCATGGCTTCAGATACATATGTAGCAGAGGATGGCCTTATCAGACATCAGTGGGAGGGGAGGCCCTTAGTTCTGTGGAGGCTTGGTGCCCCAGGGTAGGGGAAAGCCAGGGTGGGGAGGTGGGAGTCGGTGACTAGGTGGAGGAGCATCCTCATACAGGTAAAAAAGAGGGGGAGAGAAGGGATGGGATGGGGGGGTTAGAGGGGTAACCAGGAAGGAGTATATCATTTGAAATGTAAATGAATAAAATGATTAATAAAAATGAAAGAGAAAAAAATATTAAAAAATTTTCCTTCTTTTTGAAGTCTAAAGTATGTATATGTACCATTTTGTTTTCCATTCAACCACAAACAGTCATTTACACTGTTCATTCTACCTTTTGGCTATTGTGATACTATGACACTATCATAATAGTGATATTATGAATAGCAATGTATACATGTCCTTTGAAATTTGCTTTCAATTCCTCTGGATGCATATAGAAGTACTGTATCTATGTCACTCATATTTTTTCTTGTTTTTGACAAACCAGTGTATTCCTTTCCACAGCAGCTGTACAATTTTATATCTGCCCAAAGTATGAGATGTTTCTAACTACATTTTGGTTGTTGTTTGTTTGTTTGATACAGAGTACCTCTATGTAACCCTAGCTGTCCCAAAACTTACCATGTAGACCAGGCTGCCTTGGCACTTGAAGATCTGCCTATGTCTGCCTCCTGGGATTAAAGATGTGCAACACCATACTTGGCTTCTAATTACATCTTTACAAACACATGCTATTGTCAATTTTGTGTTAATACTTATCTTCATAAACATGAGTTGATATGTTATATTGTGTTAGTGTTAGTTGTACAAAGCCATGTGCTTCTCTATAATTTTCATAAATTTCATAATTTTTATATATAATGCATTTTGGTTATATTTCTATTTTATTCACCTACTCTTTTCCCTGTCATCATACTTGCAAGTATTTTACAACTTCCCAAACAGATCCCTATCAACTTTATATCCTATAAAACAATCTAGGATACATGTATAAGAAAAAACATGTGATGCATTTTTCAGGGCATGGCACAATTCACTTAACATGATGACCTCTATTCAGGACATATTTTCATTGTGGTTTTGATTTGCATTTCTCTGAATATTAGTCTTTTAATATAAGCAATGGCTGTTTCTGTAGCTTCTTTTAGTAAAGTGTCTAGTCAAGTCCTTTGCTCATGATTTAACTAAGTTGTTTTGTCATTGTGTGTTGTAGGAATTCTTTCTGTTTTTCATTATTAACTTAATTATCAGACATGCATGTGATTTGCAAATATTCCTTATATTATATCAATTGCCTTTCTACTTCTGGATTGTGTCCTTTGATGCACATAATTTAATTTTGTTGTGGTCCTGAAAAATAATTTTGATCTTAAAATTCTGCACACACTTAAAATGTAATACTTTTTCCAGAGCAGAAAAAGAAATTTTAGGGCTAGAAGAACACAGCTGGGAATAGGGAGCTTCCAGGAAGCAACAAAATAGTGAAACACTATGTTTGTACTGAAAAGAATCCCACAGGTAGTGAGGCATGCTTGCCCATACTTGTAATCACAGTATTAAGAAGGAATACTTAGGAAATTGCAAGTTTTAGGCCAACTTGGGTAAGTGGAGAGGCCATGTCTAAACAGACAAACAAAATAAAAACTTCCAGGAATGCAGCATATCACAAATTCAACAATTAGAAGCAGTATCTAACATACAAGAATATTCTAACTCTAATGTGAGCCATTAATGCAAGGTTTAGTTTTAAGCAATTGATAAAATATAAGAGAACCAATTAAATTTTGGCAATTGGAGTAGTGTGTCTCATGTTGGTGTCAGAGGTTTTTGTGATACAGAGTTCTTTTTTCTCTATTGTCTAATCATGCTCCTTAACTCACAGAAATACATTTATACCAATCATATCAGTATGGATATATTTACAGTATTTTTATCAGAATAATTTCTTTAAAAAGTTAATTGTAGTAAAGGCACAGTTTGAAGAAGGACAAAAGGTATAGACAAGAGGGCATTTAGCTAAAGTTTTTATCTCATACTATGAAAAGTCAGTAATTGTCATATAAAAATAAGCTGACTTAGCCTCATTAAAAACTGCAATACAGTCAATAAAAAATAAAAATAAAATCTAAGTAGTAACATTTAGAAAATAAAGAATTTTATAATATCCCATCTTCCATAGTAAAAAGTTAATAACTTCATTTTATAAAGTATCAGAATGTAAATTACCCAAGGGGGTATTTGTGTACTCGTTTGTTTATTTTACAAATTCAGGTTCTTTGAGTAAACTCTAGGTTTTCTCAATGATGTGGCCCAATTATCTGCTTTTCAGCAAACAATATGGTTTGCAGGTAACTACTGTACAGATAAATATTTGAGAGCAACTCAATATTGAAATATTGAGTTAGAATTATTGAGTCAAAATTAGAATATTGGAAGTGATCACCAGAAAAACACTAAAAGTGAAAAGTACTTTTTTAGTTTATTTTTTTATATCAGTATAAAATAACTTGGAAATAATTATTAAAAAAATCACACACCAAAATTAACCAGAATAAAAGACTATACAAAGTAATAAACTTGTACATCATAATATGATAATGTATCTTTTTTTTTAAAGCAAACAACTATGATTTAAAAAGCCTTTCTACATGTATTTTACCACAATAAGCAGTCATTCTTTGAAAAATTGGCTTAAGACCCCAATTAAAAATTTGTAGACTTAGCATCTAGAATTAATGATTCCTGTAGAGGCAAGTTTGTGATTATAAAGGCTGGAAGGATATCTGAAATAACCTAAAAAGAGCCCCATATATATTTAGTTGTATTTAATAATCTAGGATAAAAAAATTGAACATAAGTATGTGTAGTATCAGGTAAGGCAGAAGCTTTTTCTGTTTTATTTTGTCCTTAGATACTATTTTCTGTTTGCAACACTCTGAAAACATGTCACTCTGGGTGGATATATTAGGTTGGCTTCATGTCAAATCAATGTTCATGTGCCTTGTGGCACAAAGTGGAAAGAGTGATTCAGTGTGTTTCTGATCTGACACAAAGAGGAGTAGTCACTAAGACTGCTCTGTGACATTTTCTTGTTTTTGCCAATGAGATGTGAACTGAGGAGATTCTTTCATGTTTTCTAGCATTCATACACAAGCTAATACATATAAGTAACCTACCCAATATTATGTCAATTCTTTGAATAGATCCATCTGATGTAATAAAAAGAGATGTTTACATAGAATAAAGTAAGGTAATGATCTGGGAAGTGATCCAATTATTTTGAAGTAGTGACTATGACCTACTATTTTTTAATTTTTAGAAGACACTGAATAGATTTGAGTTCTAATTTTGTCACCTGCATTACAAAATTGACGGCATCCACTTTTATAATTTGATTGTGAGAATTCTATTAGTCATTATCGCTAATGTTCTTAGTACTATGCCTCACACATATACTATGCAATCAATATTACTACAGAAAGAATTGATGTTTACCAACTTTATCATAACTATTCAACAAATAGTATCCATTATCACAATTTTATAAATGCAGACATATTTTCCAATAATTTTTGGTATATATACACTGTAATATTATATTAATAAGTATAATATAGCAATAAATATTACATAGTAAAATATAATTACTATGTTCTTCAAGTAATAATTTGTTATTATGGACAGACTAGAGAGGAAGACATGCGTTAGTCTAATATGACAAGATCTATTCACAGATGTTATGAGTCAACTCTGGAATCCAAGCATTCCCTAGAATGCTTTTGAACATAAGCAATGACCAATTTGTGGGAACATTGTGTAAGATACTTAAACATAAATGACTGTAACTCCCAAGTTCTCTTCCAGCTATGGACCCCAAATTCCTATTTCCTGTGATATTAGCAATGGATTCTTCATCATTCATCGAGACCACAAAAGGGTTGGAAAACTTCATTTTTAAACCTGACTGGGGAAGAGCTGGAACAACAACACCCACAAGACTCAATTTTTATTTAATTGGTGACAGTTAACTCCCTTGGGTGCCTTAAATGCCAAATATAACTTCATCTGTTCTCTTCTATTGGAAATTAGTTGTGTTTAGTTCCTTTTCCAAGCTAAAGCTTTTCAAGCATTTATATGTAGATGAAATATAGTTCTATTGCTATGAGAAAATGAGTCAAAAACCCCACCCACACAATAATCATTCCTCTCCTGTTCTGGTTGAAATTGGCTGGGAGACAAAACAGAAAAATATTGAGCTAGAAAAAACTCGAGGCTAAGCAACCTTGAGGTTGTTGTTATAGTTCCTCATTTTACCAGAAACAGAAAGGATGATGAAATATTAATTTGCATTTTGATTAAGAAGCGCAGAAATGCATCAAAATGTTAACATGAAGCTAATTAACACTTAGGTGGTTTATAGTTTCACAGAAAGGCATCATTTTCATCACAAACAAATCATCAGTAATAATTTTTGCTAAATTATTCCCATATTTTAGACCATTTATTACAACAACATTTTCAGAGCAGGTTTACATTTATTGAATCATTTTGTAGGTACTGGGTTCAAATGGGTAATCTCTAGCACTGGTTTTCTAGACCTGAGAGTGGTCTAGTACTTATGAATTGAGATATCAAAAAACAAATGAACAAACAAACAAAGGAATCAAGACATCATAGTCTTGGGCTTTGGTTTTAGTTTTGATAGTGCTACATAGTATCCATGTAATCTTAAATAATGTCTTCAAAGTCCCATAGCCTCAGTTATTTAGTGTTCAAATGGGGGGAAAGTACCTGTTTAACAGTGCTGTTGTAAGTATGTAAAGATGAAGTTATATAATATCTAACACATATGAAGTTAAGTACTTCTTTGTCACTTAGTGAACAAATTATTCCACCGCAGTCTCAGTTATTTTTATGCATTAAGTAGTGGTGATAATTTTGCCATCTCCACAAGTTACCATAATGAATATATAAATAAATATGCTGCCCCACACACACACATACAGTGTCCCCACTAAAAAGAATCATCTATGAAAGGCTTGGTTTCCAGCTGGTGGTGCTACTTTAAAAGGTTCTGTTGATCTTCCAAGATCAACAGAGTAAACCAACCTGAACCCTTGGAGCTCTCAGAGACTGAATCACCAACCGTGGAGCATACCTAGTCTACACAGATCTACCTCCATGGGCTGGACCTAGGCCTCCCTGCACATATGTTGCAAATGTGCAGCTTGGTTTTCATGTAGGTCTCAAACATCTGGAGTGGGGGCTATCCCAAAACATGCAGCCTGTATATGGAGTATGGTCTTCTAGCTGGGTGCCTCATCTGGCCTCAATGGGAGAGGAAGCACCTAGCCTCTCAGAGACTTAAAGTGGCAGGGTGGGGGATACAGGAGGAGGGGGTACTCAGAAAAGAAGAGATGGGGAAGGATTGTGGGAGGGGGTGACTGGGACGGGTTATAAAGTGAATAAGCAAAAAAATAAAATTAAAAAAAAAAGGTTCTGGAATACTTTTAGGTAGAGACTAGCTAAAAAAAATTTACTGTGAGTCCTCTTGGGAATAATGTCTTATCCCTATACTTTTTCTATCTTCTCTCTATTTCATATCTGCTAGAAAAGGGAGTAGCATTTGTAACATAATCCTACTTCCATGATGTTCTGCCTAACCTTGTGCCAGAATCAATAGAGCTGATGACTAGGTTGTAAATAAAGCCTCTGAAATTATGAAAATAATCATTTCTTTCTTAAGCCATTTGAGTAAAGTATTTATCAAAAGTTTGATGAACACACCACAAGTATTGGAGATGCTGAGAAACAACTTCTCCAGAATGGTCTGCAAGATGTTTTCTGAATTACAGGATGTTTTGTTTTGTGTTGAAATGAGAAGATGATGGAAGAGAAGTGAAGTAGATATAACTGTTTTGGGGAGCAGCCTGGTCAAAGACATCAGGATGTTTCAATAATAATCAATGTCAGGCCATTATTCTTGTACTGAATTCTAGAGGACTCCATAAGTCAGACAAAGTAATTCAAGCTTAATCTTTAAAAAATATCTTTGTAAAACTAATGCCCCAACTCTCCTTTTTGTTTTTCAAGACAGTGTTTGTCTGTAGTACTGAGTATCCTGGAACTCATTCTACAGACCAGTTAAGGCTGGCCTTAAACTCAGAGATCTATCTGCCTCTGTATCCCAAATGCTGGAATGAAGGCATTTACCACTGCCACCCAGCTTCAGAGCTCCTTTTAAGCCACTATATTCTGAGGTAAGTTTGCCAAATGAATATAAGACAATTCCCAAACTCAGCATTTCCAAAGTGATCTAATACTTCTAAGCCCTCAGAATGATTTGTAGGAATCAAAAACTACCTTAATAGAAAACCAATTCTCATCTATTCCAAGAATTAGAGACACTCAAACTGATTCAAGCAAACAGGGAAATTTCTGAGAGGACATAACAGACCTCTCTAACTCTGCAAGGTTGGGGACAAATAAGGGCAGAACCATTCCATAGGAACTAGAACCTGAAAATTATAGATAAAAGTGTTCTGCATATCTTCTCCAAAGCCAGACAATCTATATGTTTTTCCTTTGCATGCTTCTGTATCTAGACCAGCTGTCATGATTCTTGGCTGCTTTTAAACATCAGCTTCAATTTGATTATGACTTAATTGCTAAGATGTTGACTCTGGTTTTGATTTTATGTTTCCTTTTTGTTCAAGAGTCTATCATTTCTGAATGAATTCAACATTCAGGATCTCAATTTTCATTCTCAAGAAAATATTACACCAATCTGTCCTAGCTCATGAATCTATCTATTGTCAGATTATATATGGAAAGTGATTTGCATCATGTGGCATACTAAGATAACGCTTAAGTAGTAAAAAAAAATGGTTAATGAAATAAAATACCTTTTGGGTTTTTGGTTATTTATCAGGACATTAAGCTATGAAACATGTAACCAGAGATTTTTGTCTCACTCATAATGGTCCTCCAGGACTTGGTACACAGTAGGTATACAATAAAGTTGTGTCAATTCAAGTTCACCAAAACAGAATATATATATATATATATATATATATATATATATATATATATATATATGCGCGTGTGTGTATGTATATATATACATATATTCATATATATATTATACATATATTCATATATATGGAGAGAGAGAGAGAGAGAGAGAGAGAGAGAGAAAATTAGACACACCTTTAATTGCTCTGGCTGAAGTATGGACAAACCCTTAATACACACATTTAACCCCAAACAATGAAGGTAAAGTTAGTTTGTAGAAAGAAGCAGCCAAGTTTGAAGATGATGTTTATTTGAGTGGCAGATAATGTGATGAATCAGAGAAAGATTTGACAGAATGAGTCAGAGATAGGATATGCCCAATTCTCAGGAGGACAGGAAAGAAAGGCTACTTAAGAGCAGAAGCAAAGAGAGGCAGAGAGAGGCAGAGAGAGAGAGAGAGAGAGAGAGAGAGAGAGAGAGAGAGAGAACAGTCAGTGAATATGGTGGAATTGAGTTTGATCGTGAGTTGTTTCCTTAAGTTCAGTTCAGTCAGTCAGTTCAGTTGAGTTCAGTTGAGCGGAGTTGAGTTTGGTGCAGTTCAATTGAGTGAATGCAGTGCAATAGAGATGAGTTTGTGAGTTTGCACAGAGAAAGTTGAAGCCAGAGAATAAAAAGGAGCCAGAAAATTAGAACATATTGCCAGAGTGAGTTTGAGGCCAAGCAGAGCAATTCAGTGAGAAGCCCAAAGAAACCACATTAAATCAGTCAGCTTGAAGAAGAACTTGAGTCAGAACAGCTGTGTTAATTGGCCAGTCAAAGTTTAGAAAGGGATAGAATGGGTGACCTTATTCAGCAGTATATAACAGTTATTTTATATACAGCAGTATATAACAGTAAATATATATATATATTAATGAGTTTATGAAGTTTTAGAGCCCCAGAAATCTTGTGACCTGCCATTATTGGAAAAAAAGAAAAACCAGTAGTATAGTTTAGTCAGAGTTCAAAGATTTGTGAAACAGAAAATTGATGAAACAACTCTGAGTTCAAGGATAAAGGTATTAAAGTAACTTTAATTCTCCTGTAGTAATTGTCATCTTTGAGGCTTACTGCCTCGGACTGCTGGCCAGGGCCTAGCCCTGGAAGCTTCTAGCCTCTGTACAATTTTTTCTAGGCCTAGAATGATTTCCTGACTCCTAGACTTGCTGCTGAATAAGCTCACCCTTTCTAGTTCTTTCTTAACTCTAGCTGACTGGTTCAACTCAGCTATTCTGGCTCCAACTCCTCTGCAAGCTGACTGATTCAATCCAACTTCTCTGGGCTTCTCACTGAATTGCTCTGCTTGACCTCAAACTAATTCTTGTAATTTGTTCTAATCTTCTGGCTCCTTCTCATTTCCTGGCCCACTCTGTCTTCACCTGTGCCTAACTTGTGCTCTCTTCAAAACTCTCACAATAAAACCTCTCTCTCTCTCTCTCTCTCTCTCTCTCTCTCTCTCTCTCTCTCTCCCTCTCTCTCTATCCCTCTCCCCTCCCCACTGTTCCCTCCAGTAGCTTACTTCCCCCCCCCTCACTTCTCATGAGAATTGGGCATATCTTATTCTGTCAAATGTTTCTCTGTTTCATCATTTTGTCTGCCACTCATTTAGACAACACTTTCAAATATGGCTGCTTCCTTCTACAAATTAACTTTACCTTCATTGTTTGGAATTAAAGGTATATACTAAAGGCATGGCTGTATTCCATCCAGAGTAGCCATGTTGCTGGATTAAAATCCCTCTACACAAAGGCCTCAGAATAGGGTAGGAGAATTCACCCATCCAGGCTCAAAAAGACAGATTTTCTCTTCCTCAGTCTTTGGTCTCTTCTGGTCCTTAACAGATAAGATGACGTCTATCCAAATAAGTGAAAACAGATCTTCTTTACTCTATCAATTAAAATATTAATGTCTTTTAGGCACATTGCTATAGTCACAATGTGAAATAATGCTTTATCAGCTATTTGTTTATCCTTCTCCTCCATCAAGTTAACACATAAAAATAAATCATACAATTGTTTACTGCACTGAGTGGACATTTTAAAAAGTGGACTGTATCTAAAAATGTTTCATCTTTACTACACTTCATGACATAGGTATACAGTTCAGCAAATGCCCAGGCCAAGTCCATAAATTATTTATAATTGATTGCTTGAAGGGAGTGTCTCATATACTTTAGAAGGTCCAACTTTTGAATTCTTTTTTGGATTATAGTCCCAATAGTATGTCCACAGCTAAAATTTTCTATTTAAATGGATTAAACCTTAAGAATAGTCTTTTTACTTAAACATAAAATCATTTAATAATTTATCCATTTTGTACAGTTTCCCCTTCACAACTGACCTATGGTAGAAATATTTTATGGGCAAGAAAAATCAAGTCTATTTTATTAATTAATGCATTCTTCAGATTTATTTGGCAAAATTGCTAATATTAGATTACTTCTAAGTTGAAAACTGGAATTTAAATGATTTAAAAAAAATCATTTCTAAAGAAGTTTACACTGACAAATTTGAACATTTTGAGTATTTTGCTACCAAATGTTTTAAACTTTTCTCCATTTAATTGAACATTGAACCCTTTAAAGTCCAGACTTGCTAACAGCAACAGTGTAGTATGCTTTTTGCTAGAGTACATTTTCTCTGCATGGCTTCTGAATAATATATTTTATACAACTATTTGGAAAAAAAATATTGCTTTCTTTAATTTTCACCCTGGCTACAATTCTGTAACAGTAGTCCTGAGGGTCTTTGGTGGGTGACTTAATTAAATGTCTGCCTTTATATCTGCTTTTGAATTTAGTAATAGAAGTCTTCTAGAATGACTATCTTATGGCAGGATCTAAATCTCTTTCTTCACTTCATAGCTCTATGGATATAAAGCAACTAATATTTAGAGTGCCTTTCTGTACCAGCAGTTCCCATCGGTTAAGGATTGTAATTACCATGTATGATCTTGCCATCTGAGCATCTGCAAAGTGCTCCTTGATTTGTCAACCAAACATGATTAGTTAACACAAATAACACAAAATTTTAAAAGCAGAAAGGCTGGTGGAATCAGACTTCATTGGCCAATTCTTTTATCACATTTTTAAAGTAAGCTGTTCTATTGCACTCAGAAAGAGGCTCTTTTTTTTTTTTTTTTTTTTTTTGTTCGATCTCAAGAACTTGCTAGCAAATTTTTAGTTTTGTTAACTGATAATAGCAATGTTGTGTATCTGAATCCTGGATTCTTTTATACAACGGTTACATCCATTTTCATATCCATGCCATTAGATGTTTTTAATTAATGTTTTATAATTGTAATGTTAATATATGTCTATTGTGTTTCCACATGTGTTTCCTATGTATATGGAAGATATATAAAAGAATAAGAAGGAAGTAACAATTATTTAATATTAATACTTATAGATAAGTAATACTAACTTTTTATTCTAGAGTGTCATTTTTCACTTATAACATAGTTTCATAAATATATTCCCTGGAAGGATATTTTAAAACAGTTGAGCCCTGATGGAGATAGTATTTTTCTAAAGTGAATCTTTGTGGTCTTGTTTTGAGACAAAAAACTTTTACAACTAGAGTCCCTTACCTTAAATTACAAGTAAATTATACATTATAAGAAAGATTCAAAGCACATCATGGTGGATTACTTGTCTTGCCATGGCTGAACTGGTTTAGTTCATCTCTGCATGGGCCACTATCTGTCATGAAATCCATCAGACATGGATTTTCATATTTTTGTTCCATGAGCTCTTGATATATGACGAAGCCTACTGTTCTATTTCTTAGAATGCTTTAGAATATATAAAGTAAATAACTTAGGATTTCAAAGAAAACCAATTATACTGAAGTATACTTATCAAGATGATTAGAAATAAGTTTATGGTACAGAGATACAGTTTCATTATTAATACATTACAAGCCCAGGCCTAGTAGTGGACTGCAAACTGTCATAAGCTCACTGCAATGATAAGCCTAGAAGTTGGAAATACCGCTAACAACTGTTCTATGATATAAAATGCCTGAGTTCTGATAATGAAGTCACAGATAATAATAATAATAATAATAATAATAATAATAATAATAATGCTAGTATGTATTGTTTTCTACATTCATATTTAAAGGAAAATGCTGAATTTCATGTAGATGTGTGTAAATTTGTTTCATCTCCTTTATATTTCTAAAAGCCTCATCTACTGGTTCCTGATGGCAAATAGAAAACTGATCTCAAAGTTCTAGTAGTTTAGGCCAAGTATAAAATGTGGTTTATTTGTTTGTTTGTTTGTTTGCTTGTTGTTTTGATACAGGGTTTCTCTGTGTAGCCATGGCTGTTCTGGAACTCTCTCTGTAAACCAGGCTGGCCTTGAACTTAGAGATCTGCCTCCCTCTAGAAGGATGAGAAAAGAAATTCCTACTAAGCCACACAGAATGTGGTAAGTTGTTATGGCAGCTCTAGCAAATTAATACATCCCTGAAGATGGTACTCCAGGAGCAGAGACACTCCATTAACATAGATACTTTCTGGCTGATTGGAAAAGAAGAATTAAAGTCCTGGCCATGAGTTTAAAACAAAGAATCGAATTCAGAGTGAAACCCCAAATTTGATTCTTACTTTAGATTTTATTTGCTTCATTAAACAAGCCCCAATTTCCTCATTTACAAGCATAGAACAGGAAAGGACTTGTCTAAAAGACTTTATGACAATGAAGTGAAATAGTCTAATGCCTTTAAAGTCTAAAAAGCAGTAAGTCCTTGAAATGATTTTGAAAGTGATGAAGAAAGAAAATTAATCTTCCTCTCCTCCCTAAAACTTCTTAGTTCAGGGAGAAGAGAGACATGGGGGAGCTCATTTTGTTGTGGGTTAATATAGGACTTTGTCTCAGATTCTGACTTCATGAATATTTATTCTGCTGCCCATAATTAAGAATTTCTGATTGTTTGTGTTTTGACAAGATGCCACTCTGCAGCCCAGATTAGATGGTAACTCAGTGTGTAGCTCAGGCTGGGCATTTAGAGGTTAGAGAAAAAATTGCAGGAGTCAGTTCTTTTCTATTACCATAGGAGTCAAAAGGCTAGACCTCAGCTCCTCAGGCCGGGCTGTAAGCACCTAATTTTTGAAAGGTAAAATTTATTGAGCTAGGAGAAGCAAGATCTGCCCCTGCTGATTCATGTGTAATGTCTTTAAATATCTTAACCTGGCAGAATGAGTCATTTTAGTCCCCTTTATATGAGAAAAATGAGGTCAATTAGTGAGAGGGACCTTGTTCTCATGGATAGTCTATGTTGTTTGGAGCAGTAGAAGTAGAATCAGTGGTGAAAGTTTCAGAAAGGCACCTTTTAGTGTTTATGTAATGAAGAACATTACAACCATAGTAGCAATCATTCAAAATAAATCTGGGAACTGTAGCTTTATGCCTACAACTATTATGGAATGGGTTTTGAAGTTTATGCACCAGTTTTGGAGGGAAAAACTTATTTCTATCTATGCCTACTGGAAACAGTATGACATTTTCTATTTTCATAGATTAACTATTTATATGTAATTATATATGCATATATATTTGTAAGGTATAGCAATGATACTTTGGTATGTTTATACAGTTTATATTTATCAACTTACACTATTTAGTTAGCATTCATCTTCAACATGTATCATTTGTGAGAGAATATTTAAACTCATTTATTTTGACCATTTTGAATTATATGTGATAATATTAATTATAATCATCCTCTTTACAATAGGAAAAGTTAACTTTTCCTCCTATGTGGTTGTGACTTGGTACCTCTCCTTTCTTTGCCTTTCTGTTTTTTTGTTAACTAATATTATGCTCTATACTCTATGAGGTTAACCTTTTTAGATGACATACGTGAATGATATCACACAGTATTTAGTCTTTCTGTGCCTGACTCCACTCCTCTGTCAATGGATACTTCAGTTGATTCTGTACCTTGGAGATTATGGATAGTACTACAATAAACATGAGACTGCTGGTTCATCTTTGGCATACTAATTTCATTTCCTTTGACTATGTACTGAATTGGTGGATGGAGGAATCTCATGGCAGTTCTACTTCAGATTACTTTCCCTTACTGTTTTTCACAATGATGGTACTAATTTACATCCCCACCTATCACAGATGAGAGCTCTCCTTTCTCTACATCCTTTGCTATTTTGTCTTTTGATTTACACTGAATTTATCTGAACTCTAACATAATTGTAGGTTACTAAGAATAAAAGTTAAAGTTGAAATACCAAGGAAACTTATGTTCAAATAAAATAACTTTAGGGAAAGCCAGAAAAATTTAGGAGAACATAAAATATAATAACTTCTCAACCATTAGAGACTATTAAATTCCGATGATTCTGAAACAGTGCATTGTAAATATTTAAGAATAGGATAGCGATGCTACATTTCTTTGACTACTGTATATTTTTCAGGGGGCAAAAGGATTCCTATTACTATTTTAATTAATTATTTAGTTAATTAATTAGTTTAGTTAGTGTGTTTGTGTGTATTTCTGTTGTGTTGTATGTATGATAGATACTCGTTAATATGGGTGTGGGGGTACTCATACACCTGTGTGAGTTTGTGTGGACGTCTAAGGTCTACACCAAGTGTCTTTCCTTTATCTCTTTCCACCTTTAGTTTTTGAGGCAGAGTCTCCTACTGAACCTACAGGTCATTGATTTGCCTAGACTGGCTTGATAGTGACTTTCAGGGATCCACCATCTCCATGCCCCAGTGCTGATGTTACAGTAGCAAATCACCACACCCAACTTTTAATCAATCTCTCTAATCACATCTTCCACCTTTTCCTTTTCCCAGAAATGACTACTATTACAAATTTTATCTTAATTATTTCCTTACTTTTCTTTATAGCTTGTCACCTACATGTGCTAAAACAGCCCATAGTATTGCTTTCATAAACTATACTAGGAAACTTATTTATAACTTTATACTTGTTAGATAAAATCTGTTCCTAAAGGGAATGCAATCACAGGTCCTTCTTGCTTTCCATAGCTACAAAAATAGCAGTCTGTTGAGGAAGTAAGTCTCAAGAGAAGTAGATTGCATTAGCTTTAGATGAGGAAATGAAGGTGTCAGCTATTGGAAGAAAAGTAATCTTGTATACAATGCCCATAAAAATTGAAAACAATGAAAGAGATAAAGCTGTTAAGTGAGATAATCTGTTAAATGTGTTGTCATTCTCCCATGTGACCCTATTCTCCTCCATTTGTCTTCCATATAATCCATTTTGTCATTTGTATATCTATTCAGATATCAAAACCATGTTTGTTGAATAACTATAACCTATCAGGCATGGTTCTTGCTTGACAGATTGTATTGCTTAGCAGGGCAGATAGAATCTGGACAAAAACAAACAAACAAAAAACTTGGATGCATGGTAGAATCTAAAGAACATAAAGTGAAGCCCTCATTGTCCTAGCATATCTGATAGGTAATATAACATTGTAGATAAAAGATTTGTGTCTTTGGGTATATGTTTCTCTTTTGATAGTGTTCAGAGAACCTTCCTGTATCAAAGACACTGGAACTTAGTGGTGAAGGCTCTATGTAGGTATCAGCTCAGCATCTTCATGTTTCAATGACCTGTTTCTTCAGCAATGGGGCATTTCTGTCAGTTTGTGGAGAGTAACCTACAGTCTTGGCAAGAGCCTGGATTGTATAGAGTTTCCCAAGGGTCATCTTTGGCCAACAATTCAATTAGATGTAACCCAATCCTGGTTCTGGAAGCTTCTTTAAGTGACAGGAGATAGCCAGCCAGAACTTTGTTCTCCTGATTATTTGCTGATTTTATTATCACTTTAATATATGTATATATTTTAAGAAGATTCTTCTGTATTGGATTTCCATATTATCCTCCAAAGTTCCTTAATTTTAGCCATCTCTTTCTGTGTTCCCTTATACAAACCCCCTTCCCTCTTCCTCCCCACTTGACTCCTCCCATTCAGTGCTCCATTCCATTCATATCTATTTATTATATTTCCATGTGTTCCCTCTAGTCCCTTACTCTATATCTACTCTCTGTGGTTCTATGGACTGTAGCTTGGTTACCATCGACTCAACAGCTAATATCCATATGTAACTGAACATATACCATATTTGTCTTTCTGGATCTGGGCTCATTGGAGTAACTAATCAATAACTTTTGACTTAAGGCACACACCCCAAGATGGGACCCATATATAACACTGCATGGGTGACTAAGAATATAAGACTAGATAGCCCTAAAACTTAGAGTAGGAATAAATACTACTGGTTGAAAAAAGAATGGAAGTGATAAAATGACAAATAATGTTATTCTGCTAAACTCATATTAGTGCCTTTTTCAGCCACCACCAGAGAAGTTTCTTCCTGCAGCAGATAGAAACAAATGCAGAGGCTTCAAGCCAGACATTTCAAATTTCACAGAAAGTGAGAGACCTTGGAACACACTACCCTAAACAGACATCTCCAACAAATTCCTCCCCTCAGAGCTCAGAGAACCCCAAGAAAAGAAGTGGGGAAGAGTGCAAAAGCCTGAGAGAATAGAGGACACCAAGATAAAAAAGACTCTAAATTGACATGAACAAACCTCATATGAACTTACGAAGACTGAGGCAGCACACAAAGGGCCTCCACAGGTCTGTCCCAGCTCCTTTGTGATTATATTATGGCTTTTACTTTAGTATTTTATGGGATTCCTGAATGTGGGTCTCTTTTATTTTTTATTTTTTTTATTAATTTTTTCCTAATCCAGTGGGTCTCTTGATTCTTACATCTTCTTTTGGATTCTTTTCTGTTGGTTTGTCTTTAACTTTGATGTAATAGTTTTGTTTTATTTTATTATATGTTATTTGTTTTATTTTTAAATGAATGAATGAATGGAAGAAAGGAAGGAAGGAAGAAAGGAAGAAAGGAAGGAAAGAAAGAAAGAAAATCTAGCTTCTGGGATAAAGGTTAACAAGTGAAATGTCATTTATATTTTCTGGGGAAACAAAACTCAGATTTCTCCAGTGGAGTGACACTGGGTATATCTACCACTCCAGGGTAGGCCTCATGTTCAGGCGTAGTTGAGCAACATATAATAGACTCCACTTTGTATGTGTATTTTGTATTGTGTGTGTGTGTGTGTGTGTGTGTGTGTGTGCATGTGCGCACCTGCAGGAGAGAGAGAGATCATCTGTAAGGACTTTGGGAAGGAGAAAAATGTGATCAAAATATATTTAAATTTTAAAAGTTTTAAATAATAAAATTTTAAAAGGACAAAACTCAGTGCACAGGTGTCTAGAAGAACATTTCTCAAAAATTTTGTCATCAATAAAATATTCTGGAATGAGACTTAAAAATTAGGAAGTTAGAACATTCAGGAATCTGAATTAAGAGAAATAAAAAGAGATATATTTGTTTGAGCAATGTTTAAGAAATCCTTTCTTACGTGACTGAATCTTTGAAAAGGCACAGTTGTTAGAACTGACACTCTGTAGTCTGCTCACTTTATATATAACCCCTGGTTATTGCTCAGTGTCTGAAATATAGTCTGCTAGAAATCAAGAAAAAAAAATCAACTATAAATCAATTATTTAAGGGCAATGGTCACTCATGTAATAATTGTTTAGTATTTCTTGATTAGAAACCATAGCATCTTCCTCTATTAGACTGTCATTATATACCACTTAATGTATTTGAATATAAACATAAATTTTGGATTTCACTTATTTTTGTTTCAAAATCAGGGTATCATGTAAATTTCATTATATTCAATTTCATGGAAAGTGGTCTTGCTTTGATTTCTAACGTGCATCTCTATGTGATCTCATTAGCAATCTTAAAGTTGAGTTCTTTGCCTTATTTCTTGATCAACCTGTGTAATCCCTGACTGTGAGTAAACCCGATTATATATTTTCTCACAGATACATGATTCTTAAGTATTGTTTCAGAAACTCATGTAACACTGATGATTAATTACACTTAAAATTATTTTAATGTAGTGTCAAGTGAATATTATTTTGCTCTTTGGGGTCTTTATTTAATTTCTTGTTCTAATTTTCGCAATTCTGTCATTTTAGTTTCCTACTACCTATCTTAATTAGTCTTTTTTTCCAATATAAAAAATCTTTCTGTTCTTTTTCCATCCAATTATTACTTTCTGTGGACACTTTTGCCCCAGTCTACAAATATTTCCATAGTTTTCACCTTCCCCAAAGCATTTTCTTGAACTATGTTACTAATGACTAGCTACCTATATCCCAGACTCCCTTTACCTCTGTAATTACTGTGAAGAGTCTATTGATCTCTCTTTTTTTGTTGTCTACTTCCAAATCACTTTTCAACCCACTTCAAATTTCTATCCTTCAAATCTACCCTTCACTGTCCTATCACTAGCAACAATATTTCATTCAATTCTTATTGCTTGATTAACCTAATTTTCTACCCACTCCTCAAGTCACTTCTGTGTAGAAATATTACCTAACATGGTGATTTTCATCTATGACTATACATTAGAAACACCTAGGAAACTCTTTAAAGTTCCAAACCCAAAGTTTTTCCTCAGATCAATTTTAACAGATTGCGAGAACAGTTTCTACATCTCTCAAGGTGATTATAAATTATAACCATGCTTAAAAACATTTTTGTTTTCTCTGTCTTTTCCTAGTTTTAAATCAAACAAATGTTATTTTGCATCCTAATCATACCACTTATTAGCTGTTACTTTTAGAAACTTACTTAACAGCAATGTACTTCATTTTCTTCATCAAAAAGTCAAGATAACAGTGTCCAATTCACTTTTTGTAAATATTAAATGATTAACTTGTATGTAAACATACTTTATCACTCTCTGATTCTTCCTTTTCCTATTTTTAAAGATCCTGAATATACTGTGTACTTTTATGTCAACTTGACACAAGTTAGAGTATCCAAGAGGAAGGAGCTTCAACTAAGAAAATTACAAGATAGGGCTGTATGCAAAATTGTAGGGAATTTTCTTAATTACTGATCAATCGAGGAGGGCCCAACCAATTGTGGGCAGGTGGTCCGATGTTCTATAAGAAAGCAGGCTGAGATTTTAAATCCAATTTGTCTTACATTGATGAGGTACATGTGTATTTATCTATGCTACTAGAATACCAGCTATGATTTTGTCTAAAAAATTAATCTGCTTCATTATGTTTTTGAATGTCATTTATAAGATGTGCATTAGAAAGCTTTGCAGACTGTACATACGAGTTAAAATCCTTTTCAGGGATGTCTTACCAGAAGTTGTCTTCACTACTTCAGTGGTATTCCTTAATCCAACAAAGGAAAACTGATATAGCCTCCAAGATCTTGTGTCACCCACTTCAACAGAACTGCGCTTCCATTGATAAACAATTTCTTCACGAGGATAACCATCTACCATGAAATGAGAAAGCTCACATTAAATACAACAACGAATGACCAGCCATAGGTAGCAACCACCTTTTTTGAACAAGTTTAAATACCAAGAGAGAACAAAACTTAAAGTCTTATGAGCACCCCGGAGTGACCTTGAGGAATTTGCCTCACAGAAAATTTACATAATTCATATCACATCCTGCTGGAAAATAATGTGAAAGTAATAAAGTCAAAAAGCAGGCTGAGCAACTCATGAGGAAAAAGCCAATATCAGCAAGCTTCCATGGCCTCCAGAATCTTGCCCTTTTTAGGTTATTGTCCTGACTTTCTTCAGTGATGAACAGCAATGTGGAAGTGTAAGCCAAACAAACTTTCTCCCCAACTTTCTTTTGGTCATGGGATTTTATTACAGCAATCGTAACCCTAAGTAAGACACTAAAAGTTCTTGCTTCAGCCTTTCCCACAAATGATGACAATTTCTTCCTCCCTCTAGTCTCTGCTTATTTCTATATCTGTTTCTTCCCTTAGCATTAGTTTTCACAGATGGATAAATAATGAAAATGTGGTGTATATACACAATGGATTTTACTTAGCTCTAAAGAATGAAAATTATGAATTTTTCAGGAAAATTGGATGGATAAGGAAATTATTTTAAGTGATCTAGAATCAGAAAGACAAAAAATATGTGTTCATTTTAATATGTAGATCCCAAGTTTTAATAATATATACATAGATAAAGTAGATATAGATTGTGAAGCTTAGTTAGGAGACCTGGAGGAAAGTGGGGAACAAGAGATGTTGAGGTTAAGATGAGGCATGCAAAAGGACACATAACATGAAAGTATGGGGCTGGAATGGAGATATAGGATGGGGAAGAAGAATGTTGAAAGAAAAACAACAAAAAGCAAATTTCATTTGAAAAATGTGATTGTGAAACCTAACACTTCATGTACTAATGTAAAACAAAGAAATAAAAATAATTATCAAATGAGTCTGCTTTACCAAGCTTGAATAAGACCCTGAAGGAAACAATAGGAATACTTTCATACACATACTCATTGACACACTATTCACAATAGCCCATATGGAGTCCGCCTATATGCTCATTAACAGATGAATGGATGAAGAAAATATTATGCCAAGGTCCAGCCTCAGCATGAGGAGGGTTCTGAGAAAGGTGGGAATGGGTTCAGCGCTGATTCAATAATGACTTGGAGTCAGTAATAGATGCAAACTGTCAGTTCAGGTGTTTGTTCTCTCTTTGCCTGAGGATTCTCCTCCTTTCTTCCTTCTCATTCTTTTTCCTTCTCCCAACCAGAGAGCCTGAATCCAGTGTCTTATTGACTAAAGTTATATAAAGAATTCGATCATTATTAAAAATATTTTTAGAAAATTTTTAATTTACATAAATTCTATGAATCCTGGATCATTAATTCCAACCCCATGCTTCCTTAGAGCCGAAAGTAAACACACAGCACAAGCACACTTCCTTATAGTTTTTACACAGCCTGTTCTTCACAGGTAGCTAGCTGGGTACAGCTCTTGCGGTTTCCTGCTACAGCAGACAGTAGTCTTCAGTAACTACTTTCATGTAAGAACAGAAAGGTGACAGACGACTAAGGTTAAAATGATTTCTTATAAAGTTTCAAAATTTATGCAAGTAAAGCAGCTAGCTTTCTCTAATATCTTTCTAGGCATTATCATCTCCAATCCTTCAAGTAACTAGGAGAATGAGACTTTTATATGCTTATACATCATCTTTTAATTCTCTAATCTTTGTTTCATTCTAGCAATTCTATGGCCTCATATACTTTCCTTCTAATACTATTGTTTCTAGATCACATACATGACTTTCTCCTAAAAAACAAACCCATCTATCATTTACTTGTTTTCTATAAATTCCTTCTTTTTCTATCCAGGCCTTGTCTTTTGAGACCATTTTAACTCTCTATCCTTGATGTCCCCAAGTTTACCTTCACTAATTAATGCAGCAGTCGTTGGACTAGAGAGTACATGTATCTCCTCATAATTCCAAATTCAAGGCCAAGTCTAACAATGAACTGTTTCTACAAAGGGCCAGGTAGGTTTTTATGGCCTCTGTGGTTATGTTGTCTAGATCCTTTCCCATGGCCCCAAAGGCCAAGCAGAAGGTCTGTTCCTCATCCTCCACAGCCTCATGACCACTTCCGTTCCTCATTCCTGAGAACTACATCTGGTTCATTTATTATGGTGTGATTAGCTCCAAGAAATGGGGGAAGTCTATTCCCCAGAAGGACAGATTGAAAGTAAAGTAGTAAAAGATAGCAGATCAGTTTCAGGGCAACAGCAACCATCAGCAAATGTGGGGATCACGAGAATTAACAGCTTGGCAATGATCCAGGGGCAGGAACTGTGTCACATCTCCCCTTAAACAGCCATGCCAGACTCAGCAATTTTATACACACGAACACACACACATACACACACATACATTATATTAGCACACAACGGAGTATTATCCAGTCATAAAGAAGGATAAAATTATGATACTTGGTAGGGAAGGTGGGGAATAGAACTGAAGATCATGATATAAGCAAAATACAAATATTGTCTATATTCTCTTGTGTGCATAATATAGTCTAAAAAACCTAAAAGACATTAAAGTAGAAGTCCTACTTAAAGGAAATAGAAGATCAGTGGAGAAGGGAGGGGCATAAAAGAGAGTGAAAGGGACGAATATAATCAAAGTACATTTTATACACTTTGAAAATATGATAACTTCCATTCTTTTATATAAGTAACATCTGCTACTGTTTTCAATATTAACCACCACACCCAGTTATATGAAATGTACAGAAATAGTACATCCATAGACAGAAAATACAGTCATGATTGCTAGAAATTGTGACTGAGTGCTAATGAGTTCAACAATTCTTTGGGGATGATGATATATAATGAAAGTTTTATGTTATGTGAATTTTATCTGAGAAAAATATGAAGTATGAAAAAATGCCTTTGGCTATCTTTCAAAGCCCAAGTCCAAGACAGCAAATAATCAAAAGCTTGAAGAGCTAAAACTCAGGCCCAAATCACCCAGGACAGAAAGGATGGTGGCACTGCTGCTAGCAGTAAATGTTGGAGACCAGAATTTCAATCAGATACTGTAATATACAGCTCCCTTCTCTACTAGAATCATCCACTAGAAAAGATAACCCAGACTCAAAAGGACACAAGTGATATGTACTCACTGATAAGTGGATATTAGCCCCAAAGCTCAGAATACCTAAGATACAACTCACCATATGAATCTTAACAAGAAGACCAAAGTGTGGATACTTCAACTACTTAGAAGGGGGAACAAAATAATCACTGGAGGTAGGGATCTGGGAGGGAGAGAGGAAGGGGAGGGAAAAGGGGGGAGGCAGGATCAGGTAAGGGAAGAGATAGGAGAAAAGTCCAGAGGGTCAGGAGAATGAATAGAAAAATGTAGCAGTGGGAGGTGGGGAACTGCGGGGAGCCACTAGAAAGTCCCAGAGTCCGTATTTTAAATGGCAAGATATAGAAAATTCCTAGGATGGGCAGGTATCCAGGAAGAAATCACCATACCAATTGTAAGGGTTCCAGATTCACCAAAGAATGATGCCCCAGACTCAAATAGTACAGAAATGCAAAGAGTGTTTTACTCTGCAGAAGTCCAGCATGCTGGGGTCTCTTCAATACCAAGATCTAGACACAAGCAAGTGAGCTTGCAGGCCTGATTTAAAGCACATTGGAATTCCAGGGTAGATAAGCATTATCTAACTCTATCTCTAGGCATTCAGGAACCACTACAGGGGTGTAGAGGCTGGAAACAGTTGTTGAGGAATCCTGGGGTAGGTGGTCTTTGTCTTACTCTTATCTCTAAGGACATTCCATTACCCGGGTGTGGGGGCTGAGTGTAAATTGCTGACCAATTCTCCTTGCTTCAGGCCAGGTGGTGGGGCAGTTTCTGACTAGCTACCTGAAGCCTGGGTTTTTAGGCTAATCTCCGGAACTGCCAATTTGAAACCTGTCTCATCACAAGAAATCTGCTTAGTTTAGGCTGCTCATGACTCTGACAGACTACATTTCACACAGATGATAAAAGGTACACAGATATTTCAGCTCAATATGTTAAGAACCTGAAACAGCAAAGAGATAAATGAATGATAACATACTCATTAAAATTTTAACTTATCCTATTATGCACTGTGTGATTTTGCTTCAAAATTATGAATAAATGGAAATATTTTCCACTTAATAGTCTCTTTTTAATAGTCTCTTTTTTTCCTCTCCCCCATTGCCATCAGCCTAATCTATTCCACAAATGTTTTTTTTTCCTGTGTAAATAAACACCAACTTGCCCAGACTTCCTCCTCTCCAGAGGTGGGGAAAAGGAATTCATCAAGCTTGTGTCCATTCCATCCCACATCCCTCCCACACTGAGATTTAAAATAACGCAGAGTCATTGTACCAGAGGCCCCCTCAGCCAGCAGGCTTTCATAACAGTCCATGTGAAGAACAGGCTTTTCTGAGAGAGAAGGAAGCCTCATGGTTTACAGTTTAACTCCAGCCATTTTGTCATGTGGAAAACCTGAGGCTTAGTTCACTGGACGGTTTCAAGAATGTGTTCAGGGAATACATTAGCAAAAGCTCATCTAGCCAAAACACTATATACGTTTTGGGAAGAAAAAAAGCATTTTGTGAAAAGAAAAGGGTAGACATTTTATTTCATTATTTAAATTTAACTGTAAGAATCTGAGCACTCAGATTAATATCGATTTTGCCTGATCTTCCCTTCATCAGAAAGAGAAAACACTGAAGAGCTTTCTTGTACACTGCTCACAATCAGCTCTGACTACGGTAATAGTTGTTGACATCTGCTTACATTTGAGAGTAATTTGTTCCTTATATAACAGAGCATTTCAGAAAGCACCAGAGTAAGAGAAAGAGTGTGTTCCCCCTAAAGAAGGCTTTTAGTGTGTGAATAAATTATTTAAGCACATTGCTTTCTGATGCCCTGAGAGGGAAAGCTAAGGAGATAGAGGCCTAGGGAGTAGATGAAATAGGCTAGAGATTTTAAAGTCCCTGGGCCTCAATTAGAAAACACTGGGGCACGATCTGCTATTTTGGTAGTATTAGACTCTGATTTATGGGTAGCATAGAAGATCTGTTTTCAGTCCTGTAAATGTAATGTCTTCAAAGAACCTATAGACCAGTGTTTCCCCCCAAAGTAGCCCAAGAACAGCAACATCCAGTGACTTCACCTGGGAACTTGTTAGAAATGCAAATGAAATTCTTGCTCATCTCAAACAGGATTAACCAGAAAATCCAGTTTGGAGATGGGTCTGAGAGAGAGAGAGAGAGAGAGAGAGAGAGAGAGAGAGAGAGAGAGAGAGAGAGACAGAGACACAGAGAGAGAGACAGAGAGAGAGACAGAGAGAGAGAGAGAGAGAGACAGAGAGAGACAGAGAGAGAGAGAGAGAGAGAGAGGAGAGACAGACAGAGAGAGACAGAGAGAGAGAGAGAGAGAGAGAGAGAGAGACAGAGAGAGGAGAGAGAGAGAAAGGTGATTTGGGGGAAGAAGGGAATCAGCAAGAGGGAGAGAGGGAAGATTGGAGAGGACAATTTGAGGATGAATAGGAACATATATGTATGCAGATTTCATAATGAAGCCCATTAGTTTGTATGCTAATATAAATCATTAGTTTAAAGACTGTATCCTTAAAAGGAGGTGGGGAGGTTTCCAGGTAATTCTGGTGTACCTCTGTATGGATACTTTTGCTAAATTGAATTATTTCTCCATGTGATGTATACTTTGGGACTTCAGTGTAAGGTAAATTGCTTTCTTGTTTATAACCATCACATATATTCTCAAACAAGGATCTTTGTAGAGTAATCAACTAAAGGGTTGAAAGTGATCCGTATATAATCAGTAGATGGCCTTCTAAACGTTATGTTTTTTTATCATCCATACGACAATAATTATGGAAACCTGAGCAAGCACACCAATTACAGTCCCAAGCATCTCTAGAGGATGAAGGCCTTCCAAAAGTTCACCCTCCAGCATCTGTGCCTTTATATGTACTGGGGGCAAAGACTGGGACTTAATAAAATACGAATAAATAAGTAAATTAAAAGGCACTTTTCTGATAGATAAACAACTTGTCAGTACCTAGGAAAAAATTGAAATGTTAATTCTATTTTCAATATATTTTGCCTTCTCCTTTAGTTTTTGATCATTAAAGTAAGGAAGCAGTCCAGAGATTTCATCAGCAGTGCACTGTGGTTCAGACAGAGTATTCAACAGATATAACAACAGATTAACAGACTTCTAAGGGAGTTCATTTCAAATGACTTTATTTTTTTCCAGAAATGTCACATACCTGCTGTTTTGTCCTACAGAACAGTATTCCTCTACATCAGCCTAAATATGTACACCAAGAATGTTTCACAGTCTTAAACAGTAAGAAAGGTAATGAATGTTTCAAAAGGAAGTTGAAGGCAGTAATAGATTCCTGTTACCTCATGAAAGGTGCTGAATAGACGAATGATTAATGTTGATTTTTTTCAAGTCAACTGGAATGAGGAAAGGCTCTGTGGACTAACGAATACAAAATTAAAGGGAAAGGCACAATTAGATGAGACAAATCCAAGAAATAATGAGAATGAATGTAGAGGGCTGGGTTTCTCTGATTGCAATGATATTCACTGACTAAACATGTTGGGAAAACTTTGCATGTTGGATACATAGAAATAACTTATCTAGTAAGTTCCCAAATATCCACAACACAATGTTGAGTTCCTATCACTCCCTGCTTTTTTTTTTTTTTTTTCAATTCTTCAGCTCTAATGGATTTGAGGACACCTCTCTTTCTACTGAGTATGTGTTCAAATGATTGTAAACTGATTGACAAAATAGACATTATTTGAGGACACTGTACATAAATACTAATGGGTAGGAGGAACCGACAATGTCATCTTAGAAAATCTGGTAAAGTTAAAGCCAGATTTTGGGTTTTTTTTTTTTTTCCTGAAGAATTAAAAACTGGCTTGCAAATGGAGGCAGTCTGGGTTATACAGTGGTAGCACTCATACAGAGTGAAACTACCAGAGCTTAGTATTTCCAGTACTTGATTGCTGATATTATAAACATTCACTCTTGCCAGTTTTATATAGAGATATGAGATATGTTTGTAAGTGATAAAATGAAATAAGTAGGGGAAGAGATGGTTATGTTTAGGGAAAGAGAATGAATGTGTGAATGTATACTGTGAAATATAAGTCATACATTCTAAAGTTGCTGAGTAATTCAGCCACTTGGTTCTTATCATACAGGATATCACTTAGGAAAACTTGTTCAGGTAATTCATAGCCAGTTTTCTTACCCAATTCCTGTCAAAAGGCAGAAGAACTTAACTCCTTTCATCAAACATGGATAAAGAGACAGTTTAAACAGGATACTCTCTACTAATTTGGAAGTATTTCCAAAGTATTTCCTTAAATGAGAATATTCAAGTTAGCCAGGGACTGTTAGTTCTAGATGTGGTACATTTTGCAAGTTACTTATTTGCCATCACCATATTTTTCTGTTATTTGTGCCACTCCTGGTAAATTGGAATATAAAGCTGTCCATGAAAATCAAGTTACTGTATGTTATCTCCCTCAGCCTTGACTACTCTCTAATATAATCTGTCAGCGAATTGAAAATTGGAAAGTTAGCACATTGGTTTTTGATTGATTCTCTAATGTAATATCTTGAAACCTATACAATTTTTAATATATAGGCAGCTTGAGTTTGATTATTAAATAGTAATAAAGAAGAGGTGGCAGAATATGAGGTTAGGGAAATGAGATTTGATTTAGATTTGATTGCTCTAAATGTATGTTCTCATCCAAAACTTCCAACTAGTCATCTGTAGAATAAAAGACTTATTTATATGATTGTGTAAAATTGGTTGAATTTATTATTAGCACCTGATCACAACAAAACATGGAAGCTCAATGACTTTACAGAAATCAGATTTGATTTATTCTATGGTTTAAGCTGCCTAAAATATTACACATGTGTTTTCTTTGCCGGGCTCATTCCTTCAGCTGTTTTGAGTTTAATTGGGGTCCTCCATAAACCATGGACAACTTTAGAGACTGTGGCTGTTATTTATAGAGTATCACAAGCCTACACAGTACTTTCAATAGGGTTTAAATTGGACTGAATCTCTAATGCTATCAGCCCAAGATTCTTTCTGAAAAAAAAAAAGGATTAAAAAAAAAAAAAAAACACCTCACTGTAACCCCCTTCTCCCGTGTTTATAATATTGGAAAGTGGAAAGAGGCTCTAAAATGTATTCTGAGTTAATGAAAAAAAAAAAAAAGGAACAAGGCAAAATAATGAATTTTTCCCTCTATGAAATTGAAGTATGACTAAATTATACAGAACAAGATTATTACACGTTCCTATATGAGTTGTTTGCAGGGAAGATTAGAGAGTATCAAAACACAGAACTTTACATTTTGTTTTTCTTTCTTTTTTTTTCTTCTTCTTAAAAAAAGAACTCTGAGGGTCAAGAGGATACCTTAGTTACATAGAGAGGTAAGCTATGTTTGTAGGACTGTATGAAGAACAAGGAGGCATAATGACAGTTTCTAACATAAGACTGTCAGGAAAATAAGACATGGTAGAGTCCCAAGTCTGTGAAGAAGAAAGAACCAAAAGAAAATGTGGACAGGTAAGAGGAGGGAAGGATGAAGCTTTTCCATAGAGTGCACTGTAAAAACTGCTTAGTAATCAATGCAGTGGAACATTCTCTGTGGGATAAGACATGAGACAACATGCATTTCATATACAGAAACAGGACTTTTGAACATGGGAGGTCTCTAATTAGAATATTATAGTTAAATACGTCCATGTACACCTGGGAGTAGGGAGTTGAGGAAATAAAAGATTCTAAACATAGAGCTAAAGCCTCTTAGAGAAAAGAGTATTCTTCACCTCCACTGAAAAATACTTTATATGTTCCTAGATATTTCTAACTGCATCTAATCCATGTGATTTAAAGCTCCAGAGAAACTTCAACCAATTTATGTCTGAGAAAGAATAAAAACTAAAACCTGTGCTCAGGATCTTAATTAAATGTTGTATTAAAGTGATGAATTTGAAAGTTTTAAATATGGACCACTGGGCTTGTAATGAAAATCAACTTGGGAGAAACCTTGTATTTTGCTTCATCTGAAGCATGATAATTAGCATATGGTTCTCTCATCCTTCTACCATGTCTCAAAAGGAACACTTGTTATAGTTTTGTATATGAACAAGACTTCAGTTTAACTCAACTATTTGTCTATATTCATTTCTTACTCTTCACCTACCTCCCCGCTCCTCACCTCCTTTCCTTCCTAGACCCCACTTACTAGACTTATACACTAAGAATTTTCATGGATGTATCTCAGAGATTTAGAGGTTTTGATACTCCCATGATTCTGATGCATACAGACCAACCAGAGGTTTACCAATAGGATCTGTATTCTGTGTTGGTGACTAAGTAATCACAGGTGACTGTTTAAGGGCTGCAGAAAGAGCACATCTACCTCTGATGTCTGCCTTATTTTTAGATTGGTCTGAAAAATACACTTTTAGATAAGTTTTTTTTAATTCACATCAAATGAAGACATTTTATAAATTTTAATGTCCTACTGTAGAAGATATATATAAATAAAGTTATTGAGAAAAAGTGAGCACACAGTAAGAAAGAAGGTATCTGATCTACAATAATGGAAAAAGGGGAAGACATAGCTAAAAGTGAGTGAAAAAATATCTTTCCTTTTTTAGAATCCTGATAAGGTTGAGCTTACTAAAAATTCAATAATTTGTTTTTAAATAGGAAATCATAGAGTTGTCCAAAGACAAAGATAGACAGTCAGACATAGAAAGGGTGGGGGCAAGAAAATATTAACATGAAGGGTAATTTGCAGTTACATTACATATGTCCAATATTTTTTCAGACACTCAATGCAAAGACTAGAAAAATACCTAAATTCTTAAGATGTCCTTTTCCTAAATGACTGTCTCAGATGTGGCACAAAATGACTAGTACATAGCTACCAGATGAATAAAAGATGAATTTGTTGAAAAAAGCCTTAGAGCTGAATAGATGACATTTACATAATGTTGTAAATTTATACATAATGATAAGGGTAGTTCATTTTTTGAACACCGATAATGCCAAACTTATGAAATAAGTAGTTTTATGTTAATTTAAAAATTCTTCAAAATTAGGTAGTTTCTTTCCAAAGGAAAAGATACCTTTTCTAATCTCAGAATATTACAGAACTAAATATCAATCACATTCTTTTTTTCCCCTGTCAGAACCTGAGTGCTTTTTATCATTGTAAAACCTTAAATTTGAAATTTTCACAAAAACGGATTTCAATATTTTACTGTGAATTGCTATCCATTTATGAATTACAATTAGCTTTCTTCTACTACTTTATATTTAAGAATAGAGTCACAGGTAGATACAAAAAAAAAAAAAAGAGAGAGAGAGAATAATATGACTTTATGCAGTGGCCAGAGAAAGATGCAGAACAAAAGATTTGAGAACAGATTACATAGTTTCACCATCTATCTTTGAACATACACATATGACCTTCGTTCAGGTAACATTAAAACTTATTTATAGATTATGATAATGCTAATTATCAACTACACTGGGTTTATAATCATCTACAGATATATTTGTGCATGTATTTGTTAGGTATATTTCCAGAGAGGTTTAGTTGAGGTGAGAAGACCATCCCTGTATGTGTACCATCCCATAGGCTCAAGTTCTGGACTGACATAAAATGGAAAAATAAAATTAGTGGAGCACCAGCATTACTTTTTTCTCCTTTTTACCTGTGGATGAAATGTAGCCAACTAGTCACCTCTTTATCCCATTACTATGAATCCTCACCATGAAAGACCATGGCCCATTTCTTAATCAGTGAATTAAAATAATGTTAAGTTTATTATATCAGGTATTTACTCACAATAATGAGAAAAGTAACTTAAAGAAAACATTGGTAACAAGTAATGAGCCCATTGCTGTGACTTCTAGGCCATGTGGTTTGTGGGATTTTGGAAATGGTTTGCAGGAAAAATTGGAAGATTTAGATCTATAGGTTAGAGAAGCCTTGAAATGCTATGACTTGAACTTAGTAGGGCATTTGGGGAAGACCAAAATGCAAATATAAAAATGCAAATGAAGACAATAAAGACTGTGCTGACAAGTTTTCAGAAGAGTAGGAACTACCTTCTACATTGAGATTGTACATTTCTCTTTTATTTCCTCAGATTGAAGAATGAGATGAGAGTCATACTCAAGATGTGTGAATACAAAGCTTGAGCTGAGCCCAGATCATTTCTTTCTCTGCTGTAACTGTCTTTAAATCTAGGCTGAAAGCTTCTAGCCTCTACACAATCTACTCTTCCAAGATGACTGATTCAGACTGGTTTCTCTTGGCTTCTCACTAAATTACTCTGCTTGGCTTCATACTAACTTTGGCAATATGTTCTAATCTTCTGGCTCCTTTCCCTTCTCATTCAGTTTTTTCCTTGTGTCTAGCTTGTTCTCTCTGTCACCCATCTTTGTAAAACTGCCCCAATAAAATTGCCACCACCTTTATTTCCTCTCCCTGTGCTGCTCTAAAAGAGTTTCTCCACATCATGTGTTGTTCTTATTAAAGTTAGGCATATGCTATTTCTCATCTTTCAAATCTCTCTGATTCATCACTTATCTACCCCTCAATTTGATACCACTTTCAAACATGACTGCTTCCTTCTACAAACTAACTTTACCTTCATTGTTAGGAATTAAAGGTGTATACTGAGGATTTATCCATATTCCAGCCAGATGATACTGTAATCCAGAATGTGTCTGCATTCTAGCTGGATCACACAAGACCCAGGTCTTCTCTTGCCAGAGCAGCCATGTTGCTAGATTAAAACTCTGCTACAGTGAATTGGGCTAGAGGCCATTTGTATTATATTCTGGCAAAAATATGGCTACTTCCTGCCAATGTCCTAAAAGCTTGAATGAAGCTGGTTTAAAAACTAATGAAACTAAATTGTTGGCAGAAGAAATGTAAGGACACCTGTTGTAGGATATTTGATCACACTGTGAGCCCCCCAAGATTGTGTTATTTACTGAAAAAGCTGTTTCTAGTTGCAGTGTGGCTGAACCCTTAGCACACACCTTTAATCCCTCTGGCTAGTTATAATTTCCAGTCCCATAGTAGTAGTCACATCCATCTCTTCCCATGTCTCCTGGCAAAAGGTCTTGCTCTTTCTTCTTGCCAGAGTTCCTTTCTCCTTCCCAGGAAGTCTTGACTATCTCTCTCTACTACCCAATCACAGACTTTTTAGGTTTTAATTGACTTATTAACTTTGGGAACAAGATTTGCACAACAAAAACTGTTGTATGTGAGAATTTTCTTGCCCTTGAAACAACCAAATCTTGGAGTATATGAATTCAGCATTTGAATACATAGCAGCATCAGAGAAACCCCAACTGACACCATAACCTTCAGGCTGAGGCATGGTTACTGCTCAGCACTATTAGATCTGTAGTGAAAGAGAATAGGAAGATACAAAACGTGCAGCTAGGCATGGAAGAAAAAACATAAGCAAGTTTAAAACAATGCAGATAAACACTGTAATTTTTTAAAGAGATTAGCACATTTAGTACCACTGTGTGAAGGAGCAATTATGTTACCCTGAGGTTAAATTCTACCCACCAAAGGCTCCAGTTTATAAAGCTGCTAATGAATTTGAAGAGAAAGAAACTGAAACAAGAATTCTATAAAGAGGTAACCAGATTAAAAAAAAAAAAAAAAAACAACCTAAAGAAGTCTTTCCCCAGATTGATCTTCCAAGACATATGATCATCATTGTTGTGGTAGAAACAGGAGCAGACTACATACTGAACTGGCAGCAGAACTTGGCAATGCCTTTCCACACAAATGCTTGTTTTGCTGGTGTGCAAAATGTAAGTGTTATAAGGCCATCAGAGCTTTAAAAGTGCTGTGCTGAATATCTATAATCCAAATACCAAAGAAGTAGAGACACAAAGACCCCCCCCCCCCCGACTTGCAGACATTCAGTCTAGTCAAGTAAATGAATTCCTGGTTTAGTGAGGTGTTCTCTCCCATAACAAGGTGGAGTGTGACTAAGGAAAACACAACATAATGGCCTTCCACATACAGGCATGCACACCTACATGTGCTTATGAAAACACACACGAACACAGAGAGAGAGGGGGGAGAGAGAGGGAGGGAGAGAGGGAGGGAGAAAGGGAGGGAGAGAGGGAGGGAGAGAGGGAGAGAGAGACAGAGAGAGGGAGGGAGACAGAGATGGAGAGAGGGAGAGAGGGAGAGAGGGAGAGACGGAGAGGGAGAGAGGAGAGAGGGAGAGAAGGAGAGGGAAGGGGAGGGGGAGGGGGAAGGGGAGGGGAGGGGGAGGGGGAGGGGGAGGGAGGGGGGAGGGGGAGGGGAGGGGAGAGGGGGAGAGGGAAGAGGGAGAGGAGAGGGAGAGGGAGAGGGAGAGGGAGAGGGAGAGGGAGAGGGAAGGGAGAGGGAGAGGGAGGGAATGAGTTATGAATGTTTGGCAGAGTCAGATTCCCTGTAAAGAGGTCCTGAGATGCCATTGTATGGATTGAAAGAGAAGCATAATTGTAATAGAATCTCAAGGGATGTTGGAGATGCTAGGACTGTGGAATGTCTGCAGAGGAAAGCTGGTCCAACCAAGAGGCTATGGAGTGCTGCAAGGGCTAAGAACTGTTTACAGTAAAGATAATGTTATCAAGAGCCCCAGATGCTGGACATGAAGCTACAAAAAATTTGGTGATTGCCCTGCTGGGTTTGCACCTTTCTTTAGTCTGATTTTTTCTTGCTATGTTTATGTTATTCCCCTTTTGGAAATGGAATGTTTCTTTTTTGATATTATATTACTGGATTTATGTAACTCAATGTTACTTTATAAGGGCTCACAGTTAAGACATTCTCTTGAGTCTCAGAAGAGACTTTGGACTTTTGTGCATGAGTATACCCAGCGACAGTTACCAGGACCCCCAGTAAATCAAAAGTTGCACTTTAGTAGTTCAGGTATCTTGTTAATCACAGCTGATTCTTCAGCCAGAACTACAGATTTTTTATCCAAAAGGCCAGATAGAGTCTTTGTTTCCCTCTTAAACTTCCAAAGCCAGGCCTCTGTGATCTGCACTGCTCTCAACAGTTTTATCCTCTAAGATAAGAAAGCTTCTAAGAGAGCTCACTTCACTTGAAACACTCAGTAACTTTTCCTGACAAAAGTTCCAAAGTCCTACAATCCTCTCCAAAACAACAGGGCCATGTCTGTCACAGCAATACCCTACTACCTGGTATAAACTTGTCTTAGTTAGGTTATTATTAATGTGATGAAAAACCATAGCCAAAGCAACTTAGGGAGGACAGGGTTTATTTGGCAGGACCATCCTCCCAGGGGTTATACCACCCACCATGGGCTGGGCCCTTCCCCATCAATCATTAATTTTTAAAATGTCCTATAGGCTTGCCTACAGCACAATCTTAGGCAGGCATTTTCCTAATTGTGGTTCTCTCCTCTCAGATGACTTTTACTTATGTCAAGTTGACATAAAACTAGACAGAACAATGTACATGATAGTAAGGATGCATGCTGATTTCTACCATAGCTGTAGTATATGACCTATAGAGTTAGAAATACCAGGATTTGGTTACTTCTTTCTCTTGACACTATATACTTAGAAACTTATGTAGTCTCTTTGGTTCTGCTTCTCATATTCATTTATTTAATGCTGCATGTATATGTGTGCCATGGAACATGTAAGAAGTTAAAAGACAGCTTGTGGGAGTTAGTTCTCTCCTTCCACCATATGGATCCCAGGATCAAATTCAGGTCATAAGGCTTAACAGACAGTATCTTAACCAACTGAGCTATCTTACCAGCCCACTGTTTCTTATCTGCAAGTCAGAGATTGACATAAATGACTCACATGTAGTTGTTTAAATTAACAAAGATAACAAATTTAAAAGACCTAATCATGGAATGAACTAAAATTGTATCTGTTGGGTCAGTGGTGAGAAGATGCCTCACCCAAAGACCCAAATTTGATTCTCAGAGTCCATGTAAAATGAGTGGCATGCCTTAGTAATTCTAGTGTTCCAACAGTGGCCTGGGAGGTGAAGATAGAAGAATTACCAGGAAGTTTATGGGGCATGCTAGCCTGGAGAATATAGAATAGCAACAGAGACAAAGAGAGAGGTATAGCTTCAACAAAGTGGAAGGTGAGAACTGACTATTGAAGGCTCTTTTGTTTCTGACTCTTTACATGTGCTTGAAATATTATGTCTTCTCTCTGTCTCTGTCTCTATCTCTAAGTCTCTATCTCTGTCTTTCTGTATCTCTCACTGTTTCCATCATACTAATAAAATAAATAAATGTAAACATATAAATGCCTTTTAATATAAAATATGTTGCTCAGATATCAAAGAAGTTCATTTCTATCTCTGTCTTTCTGTATCTCTCACTGTTTCCATCATACTAATAAAAATAAATAAATGTAAACATATAAATGCCTTTTAATATAAATACTGTTGGTCAGATATCAAAGAGTTCATTTCAAAAATTAGTAAGATATTAAAGTCTTAAATGGTGGTAAAAGACCAGAAAGATTATTCAAATGCTAAAATAAAAATTTAAATTATCATAATTTGTTTTTCTTTTTTTTTTTTTATAATTTGTTTTTCAAACCTTGAAAAAGTCAGTTAACTTCAAGAAAAGGTTACTAATATACTTCAATGTTATCTGAATACTTAAGTACTTGTTAACTATGTGTTCCAAATGAAAACAAGGTAAGTTAGGATCCAGATAATATAATAATGTTTCCATCCATGAATTAGAACTAAGTAACTTCTCCAAAAGATTGAGATACAACTTTGCTTTATGAGTTACTAATCTTTACTGACTTATTTTTTACTCTTTTCTAAAGTACTCTATGCAATCGTTTTTAAAGATAATTTAAGTCCTGAGATGATTATGTCTACTCAAGAGTACCTCTAAATTCATGTAGTTTATGAATATTTTAGTTATTATGAATAAAGCTAAATCATTCTGGTTACATTTTGTTTTTAAATAAGCATTTTTGTCATTTAGTAAAGTTTGGTGTGCTTGTTAAGAAAACCCATAGGTTTTTCCAATAAAGAAAGCTTAATGATAAAAAAAAAAATGCCAAATACCATAAAGGAAAAGATAGATTTGACTGCACAAAATTTCTAATTTCTATACAGTAATATACTATAAAATAAGAATGAATGCTAAAATATAAGTTGAGAAAAATGCAACAAAAGACCAATATTGATAAATCTAAGGAAAATATGTCTAATAGAACAAAGTATACTTATAAACAAATGACAGAAGGGAGAAAACAACAAAGAATCAATATATTTATGTATAGAAATGCATCTCCAATCAATTAAAAAGAGTAGAGAGGTAATAACAGTTTTTACCATGAAAATTTAAAAAAATGATCAAAGATAATACTAAGAATAACAATGGTGGCCTCCATAACAATTCTTTGGAAAAATGACTTGGAAAGCAATAATACGAATTTTAAATATGTCCCAACCCTTTTATTGAGGTATTCCACTTCTAAGAAACTATCATATGAAAATAGTTAAATTATTGAGGCTAAGTTCACGTTCCCCTGATGTCTACTATTAGTTACACTTGAGGTCAGGCTCCACCAGAACCTATATTTATCCAGCTTAGATTGATTAGTTAAGGTGCCTGAAGCCTCCACAGGCTTAGCATGTTCTATTCAGGAAATCCCATTGATATGTTGCTGAAGTTCTGATGTTGTTCACCTCCATAATATTTCCAAATGGGATTGTGTTCTGCTGCAAAGGATACCACTGGGTATCCTTTAGAGTACTGGCAACTGACGACAAAGAATATAGGTGTGTTGGAATTGGTGTTTTTGGGTTGGTCGCTTTCATTTCTCCTTTGGAGCTTATTAAAGTATAAAAATGGCTGAAAGTCTCATAGAACAGAGTATCACTAGCATTGAACAACACTGATATTTCTTTCCCAATGCTCAATCCATCTAGAAAATATCAGGAATATCTTCTACTACATAGACTCACCTCTCATTGATGTGGAAGTCTTAATTGTAATTCTTCCAGAATTATTATTAAATCTACTTAGAGGCAGGCTATTACCTACAAATAAGCACTGACGTCAAGAAATCATATATACTGAATACAGGATTGAGGAAAAGCAGTTTCACTAGTATGATGCCCTGTCAGCAATAATGGCAAGTTATATTTGAGAGTTCACTACAAACAAGTAACTTAACTAAAATGGTTACATATGTTGTCTTAATAACTTCTAACTATCCACAGAGGAAGAGATACTACTTTTAAACAAAAGACAAAAGTTTGAGCTCTAGTGAATCATTGTTCCTGAGCAACACTCTCTGGCGATCATGAGCTAAGAGGGAAACACAATGAAGAGTGCAGATTTGGGGATTACCAATCCAAGTTCTGAAATGCTACTGTTCAGTGTTTAGAATCTTTCTAAGAGCACATCGTTTAGACTCACAGATCAGAACAAAGCTGGTCACCCTCACTGGCAGTGAAAAATCATGTTTAAAACACTGAATCAAGTGGCAGGATCTGCTGTATCTCCTCCACATATCACAAACATTCCTGTGTCTTGCTTGTCTTACTTCATGATCAGCAGGGCAGTAGAAGATTCGAACAATCATAAAAGACAGTCCTCTTCCCACCACTCCATTCCAATACAAACTAAAACTACTACGCCTTTCCCCCTTTCGAATTTATAAATGATCCTAGAATTCCATCTGTATTTAAAAAGTCATTTATGAACAATTCTACATGGAAAGTTGCCAAGATATTTACACTTGAGAGTTTTAAGTTTCAAGCTTCAAAGGCTCAGAGGTTGTTTTGATAATATAGTAAGCTGTTTTGATAATATAGTAGCCCTTTCCTCACTCCTTATCTGTGGGGTATGTGGTCCAAGGCCCTAATGAGGATGCCTTAAATTACAGCTTGTATTGAAAAAAATATATGTTTCTTTGTGGGAAAAACAAACACACAACTAAATTAGGCAGAAAAAGAGATTGACAATAGAAAAAAGATAGCTAGTATGACAATGCACAATAATAAAATTTATGTAATTACTCTTTTTTCTCTAAAAATGTTGTTCTATCAGTCTTAGCTTCCTTGACATATGATTTTGTTACCTTTCGTAGGTCTCTTTAGATTCCATGTATGCAGACCTGATGACTCCTTTCCTTCAGCCATGGGAATATTCTTGGATTCAGGTTGCCATATATGTGAGCAAGATATACTTGCTTCACGTAGCCCACCTGTGTATGAAGTCACATCACAGTACTGTTAGTTTCATAGGTTAAGAACTTACAAGTTGTCAATGACTGTCATTAAACCAAGGACAGATAAAAAGAAAGGGTTGAAAAGCACAACTGGACAACCTTTGAGAAAGGGCTACTTTCAGATGACCTGGATGGTGGACAGCAAAGGAATCAAATTCAAATCCCTTAAATAAAAATTTATTTGACTTAATACAATAAATATTCAAAAAAAGAACTTTTTAAAAAATCTCTTTGCTTAAAGCAACCACTTTATAGGTTCTCTTTGACATATCCAAATTTCCAAACAGTATCACTGCTTTTGAACTTTGGAGGTCTTCATCAATTTGAATAAGAATTACTGGGGCACAAGCACAGCAATAGATGAACTGAAGACTGAAGTGGCTACTAAGTCACTTAGATGGAGGGGTGGCTTACATTTCCTGGATATGCTAGAAAAACATGATTCATGTTCTGTTTGGCATAGAGAAGGATGATACAAGATTTTGTCACAAAATGCAAAATACCAAGCAATATAAGATTTGTGAATAAATTATTTCTGGAATTGTCCAATTAATATTTTTAGACCTCACCTGACTATGGATAAATGAAAAGATGTAGAGTGAAATTGTGAATTAAATTAAGGGAAGCAATTGCAATTATAACCATAATTTATCAAATACTTGGTATTTGCCCAACAGATGTACCAATAAGAGATGTACATTTAACCCTTAAGATAGCTTTACTAAAAAGATGTGATTATCCTAGATTCTATACCTAGGGATCAGAGACTCAAGGACAATAGCTTGCCCATGTTTCCAATATCTAGCAAACTTGTATTTAGGTCTCTTTGATTTCAGAGCCTCTATTTTCAAACCATTATACCTGTTACCAGGTTCCTCAAACTTTAATGTATGTACAAATTATTTAGAAATCTTATTTAAATGATGATTCTTTTTCATTAAGTCCAGAGTGGGGCTTGGGATTCTACTCTTTTAAAAAGTTCCTGGCCTTTCAGAACTAAGTCTTTTAGTTAGGGGAGATGACAGAGGTTCTGGTTAGTCAACAAAATGATGGACTGGGTGTTAGGTCTATCTTGTACTTACTGATACAAATTGGTATAGTTATGCTCTAATTGTATTTTGAGAGAAAAGTTTTATCTTAACAGGAAGGGTGATATGTAGGAGGAGCTAAGGTGGGAGGAGTAAGGAGAGGAGGAGGACAAGGAGAGGAGGAGCCAGCAGATGAGAGAGAGGCGGGGGAGGGGGAACATGGAGGTAGATGTTCACATGTCTCACCAGTCAAAGATAGTTGGTATATCTAGGTTGGGTATTGGGTAACACTTCTGATTGTATGGACATCTTGGTATTGAGCATTACCAAACTTATAAAGCCTTTAATTGACATTTTTTTAAAAGTTACTAATAAAAAACAATAAAATTAAAAAAAGAAAGAAAGAATTAAAGAGACTGACTTGAATTAGTGCAGGAAGCAGGGCATGACTAGGAGAGTAGAGTTTCAGAATGAGACTGATTGAAAAACAATTTTATTTTGTTTACTTTTCACATGGATCATTGTTGTCAATTATAGTTTTCAATTTCAACTTTAGTAACTTGAACTGGTGCAACCTAGAGGAGGCAAACCTAATTTATCTTCAATGGATTTATTAATTCATTTCTATTTGTTCCTTTAAACCAGCACTTTTCACTCTGTGGGTTGAACCCCTTAGGAGTTCAAATGACCCTCTCACAGGGTCACCTAAGACCATTGGGAAACACAGATATTTACATTATGATTCATAATGGTAGCAAAATTATAGTTATGAGGTAACAACAAAAATAATGTTATGGTTGGGGGTCACCACAGCATTAGAGTTGAGAACCACTGCTCTAAGTGTGTCCAGTGAAGCAAAGTACACTTTTCCCTTTCCTGAATAAAAGTTGTATTAAATAAAAATAGTTATGGCCACTTATAAAGAAAAAAAAAAGTTCCTGGGTTGCCTAATGCTTCTAGATCATGGTGTCAAAAATAAAGTTTTATCCATTTCTTCTAAGAGTAAAAAACAAAACTTCAAGTAGTTTAATATTTCAGGTTAATGATTAGAAGGGAACTTTTCCTGATCTGTCCTTATGAGTAAAAATTCATTTTTTATAATTAAGTCCTTTATTCTATGTATTTGACTGGTGGGGTTAGTCTGTAGGATTTCTTCAGGAATGTGGTACAACATTAGTTTTCCATTTTGGGAAGATGCATACGTTTGTATTGAGCCTTTCCATATTTTTATTTGCATTTTAATATAAAATTACAGTTAAGTAGCATTGCTTTAAACACTTTGCATGCTATATTTCATTAAGTCCACATGATGATTCCCAAGGGTAACTACATAATATTATTCCTCTTCTTTATAGATAGGGAAAGATATCACAGGGCAATCAATGCATAGACCCTATTCTTGTTCATTTTCTAGACACATACTTTTCAATGTCTGAAATTCCATAATTAGACATTTGTTCTCCTGTTTCTATTTTAATGGTCGTGTAGGAGGTAATATAGTGCTGTATCATTTATTTATACCTTAGTTTCTCTCTTATAATGAAGGAGTGGGGAAGAGATAAGGTATAAAACATAGGAGATTGGATTCTTAGAAAAAGGAATAAAAGAAGTACAAAAGAGAGTAAGTCTCTAATGAAGTTAGCTACTATCTGTTTCACAAATTGCTATATAAGCCCAGTAGCTTTTCCCATATGTGTATTTGAAAGCTGAAGTCAGTGGTAAATTCAAGATAAGAAATAAACTAACTTGTGGATTTATTAGCTATGTGGGGATCACCATGGAGACAACTAGAAGAAATTTTACCATGGAGACCTCTCTTTAGCCTTATTCTACCTAAAATTATCAGTATACAATATAAACAGATACAGAAATAAATTGAGGCTGGGGAAGACTACAAAGCAAGTAGGCCAGAGCTTCAGGATGGTGATGGAGTGACTTGTCAATCTAGAGGGAATTGTTAAGGTTTATTTTTCCAAAGTCACATGTTCCTAGATATCACACAGTTGGGAATAAAGAGAAAGTTCTACAACATAGAAAGAAAGTCGACTTGACAACCACTTCACTGTTGTACAAGTGTAAAATAAAACTTACAGGAGACACTTTTCACTACAGGAAATTATTTATGGCAATGTGACTCCCAGACCACTTTTCTGGGCCACTGACATAATAATGAAATAAAATAGTATTAGAATCCAGTAACCTTGGCAACATAAATTTTTGTCAAGCAGCTCTGACCCAGTAAAAGTGTCCTTTCAGAGAGTAGACTCCGCAAAATGCAGCAATTTACCTTCATTGGGTACTTTTAACATTTTTTCTCTATTTTATAAAATGAGCATGGAAATAATTTTATTCTAAATTGAGCTCACAAAGAATCAGACTAGATGAAGTTTAGTATGTACAATTGTAAATTACTTTTGAAGGGGCTAGAACAATGGCTGAGTGGTTAGTGACTGACTTTTCTACCCAAGGACTTAGGTTCAATTCTCAACATCTACACGACAGTTCACAAACTGTCTGTAACTCCAATCTTGGGGTATCTGATACTCTCTTTTGGCCTCCAGAAGCACTAGATATGCATGCAGAAAACACAGACAGACAGATAGACAGACAGACAGATAGATAAATAGTACCTTTGGAAAGATGGACAAATTGAGGTTAAAAAGGCAGGCCCAACAATAGCCATGGCAGGCTGTAGAGATAGCCCTGAATTAGATTGTCCCCTAAGTGTTTTTCCAAATTGGATCAACATTTGCCAGTTTTCTATCCTTGTGTTGACTGAGTAAGAGATATGACAGTAGGTCAATTTAAGAAACCAAGAGGAGAGTTGATAGTTGAAAGCTGCGTAAGAATAGTGCTACACACTGTTTAAACAAGAAGTCCTTTACTGAGGAGGGATCCACAAAGTTCACCACAAATAAAATGTTTCCAAGATAATAAAACTTTCAAAGTTAGATAAATAGGATTCAATTTTTTTAGTTTTAACTGAGAAAAAAAAATCTTAGTAGTTAAACTCTACTTAGAGTAAATATATAAGACAATCTGTTAATTATGAGAAGTCATTTCGTGCTGTTGATAGTCATAAGATTAATAAAAATAAATGCATTTCATCATTTATTCTAGTAGAAATGAATGTATTACTGACTCCCGTTTTACAGTATACATATGTTTCTAAATGTCAATGTGTATTTTTCTCCTCCCTGCTCAGTGAGTCAGATAAAGGTGAAAAGGGCTTTAAATAATGAACTGCCATATGTGTAACATGTCTATTCATCTAGCAAATATTTATCAAGCACGTTTTACGTCACAATATTTTGCTAGCCATTAGGTCTTTATAACACAGCACTTGATCAAATAATTGTGTTAAAACAAAATCTGAGAGAATGAAAGAGTATCAGGAATATAAGTAAGTAGATTTCACCCAGAGGTCGGACCAACAAAAACTAAATAGTTCTTTATACCACAACTTCAAATAATATTTTATTTACTATATTTATACATGCCATGCAAAATAGAATTTTCTTTCCTTGATTAAATTTCCTGTGTCTTTGACTCAATCTTACTAGGGCATCTTTCTATTTGATGTTACTCTTTTATTTTTATGAAAATTTTTAAAAAGATATTTTAAACTAACTTATCTTTCTGAAGGGTTCTGAAAACAACAACTAGCACCACCAGTTCACTTTCCAAGGTTTACTGAGATGCTGTACTGGGTAGAGAATGAAATAATGAAAGATGATGAAATTTAGAGCTTTGAACCAACAGCATTGGGATCTTCTGAGAATATGTAACAAATGCATAATATTAGGCCCTATTCCAGAATTCCTGAGTCAAATATTTTAATGACTAATATGCCTATTAAAGTCCATGAAGTGATCATGAATACTTCCATGAAAACTATGAGTGTATATGGAAATTAATAGTATACTAACATGATTTCTTCATGTATATACCCAGGAGCAGGATTATCCCATAATTCCACTTTTAGTTTTTGAGGAGTTTTCACATTGATTTCTACGTCCTATATCCCTATCAACACTGAGTAATGGTTTCTTCTTCTTGTCTTTATCAGTATTTGTTGTTGTTGTTGTTTTTTAAATGATAGTCCTTCTGTGTGGGATAAGATGGAATCTTGATGTTTAATTCTTTGAGTTTGTTATACACTAGATACTGATGTCCTGTTGGACAAATATCTGGCTAAAATTTCTTCCTTCCTTCCTTCCTTCCTTCCTTCCTTCCTTCCTTCCTTCCTTCCTTCCTTCCTTCCTTCCTTCCTTCCCTCCTTTTCTTTCTTTGCTTTTATGTATGAGTACTCTACCTGTATGTGCACCTGCATGCCAGAAGAGGGCAGCAAATCACATTATAGATGGTTGTGAGCCACCATGTGGTTGCTGGGAATTGAACTCAGGACCACTGGAAGAGCAGCCAGTGCTCTTGACTGCTGAGCCATCTCTCCAGCCCCAAAAGTTACCCCCCACCCCCGCCAAGAAAATGTTTTCTTATTGTAAACCAGCCCTGGCTTTCCTGGAGTTGCCCTGTAGACCAGGCTGACTTTGAACTCACAGAGATCCAAGCTGCCTCTACGTCCTGAGTGTTGGCATTATAGCCATGTGCCACCGTGCCCAGCTTCTGGCAAAGATTACAGTTCTCAAAAGAACAAAGAGCTAATAAATACATTTAAAATGTCCTTCATCCTTAATTATCAGAAAATTTCAAATAAAATCTACTCTGATATCTCATCAAACCTCAATCAGAATGGTTATCATTAAGACAATAAACAGTAACAAATGATGAAGATTCAGGAAAATGGAAAACCGTTATACATTCCAGTAGCTATGCAATTCAATCCGGCTACTGTGGAAATACAGATTCTTCAAAATACTGAAATTAGATCTGCTGTGCCCTGGATGGCCTGGAATTCACTATGTATACCACACTGGCATTCACAGACATCTGTCTGCCTCTGCCTCCTAAGTACTGGGTTAAAGGTACATAGTACTACACCACACCTGGGTTGGTAGTTAGTTTTAATTGTTACATTAACATAATCTATAACTACCTGGGAATGAAGTCTCAATGAGAGGTTGACTAGTTTGGGCTGGACTGTGAGCATGTCTTGGGAGGGCAGGGGAAATAATTAACTAGGACAGGAGGAACCACACACTGTGAGTGGTACAGTTTATATGTAGAGGATTTTGAACTATATAAGGAGTGAAAAAAAGAAAGCTGAGTCCAAGCAAATATACATTAATGTATTACTCTCTAGTCTTGACAGTGAATAAAATGTGACCAGTTTTGTAAGGTTCCTGTGTGACTTTTCTGCTATGAGGTAGTGTAATCTAAATCTGTGAATCAAATAAATTCTTTCTCCTTTGGGTTGCTTTTGTCAGACTATTTTTATCACAACAGTGGAGAAAAATGAGATACTTTGCACACTACAGAAATACCTGTATACCCATGTTTTTTTGTGGCATTGTTCATAATAGCCAAGTGATGGAATCATCCTAAATGTTTGCCAAGAGAGTAATAGATAAAATGGACTTTCATCCTGGCATAAAGAATGAAACCAAGTAGTTTATAAGAAAAGTAATGGAACTGGAGACCATTATATTTTATTTTATATACAAATAAACTGATACTGGCTAGTTGTATGACAACTTGACACAAGGTAAAGTCATCAGAGAAGAGGGAGTTTCAATTAAGAAAATGCCTCCATAAGATCTGGCAGTAAGTCATTTTCTTAATTTGTGATTGAAGGGGGAGGGTCCAATCCATTGTGGGTGGTGCCATTCCTTGCTGCTAGTCCTGTGTTCTATAATAAAGCAGGTCAAGCTAACCATGGGAAGCAAGCTAGCAAATAGCACCCCTCCATGGCCTCTGCATCAGCTCCTGCCTCCAGGTTCCTGCCCGTTTGAGTTCAATAATAAAGGCATCTATATGAAGTATAAGGCAAATAAACATGGTCTTCCCCGTTTCTTTGGTCATGGTGTAACCATGACTAAGATAAAACCAGAGTCAGAAAGACAACTATTACATTTTCTCTCATATTCAGAAACTAAAACCAGCCAGAAAACAAACAAAATAAATCTGAAAGTAAAAGAGGGACCACTGATAAAAGATGAGGTAACCAGGGAAACAGGTAATGAAGGAGTCAGTATAATCATATCTATAGAAGATAATACACACTGAAGGAAAGAGAAACACACCAATCCCATGAAGTCATGGGCTAGGATAAACTATACTATAACACTAGGCAAGTAAATGAGGTTAAGGAAATATACAACATTATAAAATAATATAATGATAGAACTTAATAATACTAACTCTGAATATTAATGGTTTCAATTCTCCAATCCAAATATACAGACTGATATGATTAAAAACAGGAGCCATCTATTTGTTGCCTGCAACAAACATACCTCACTATCAAAGAAAAAAAATGCCTTAGGGTTAAAGAATGGGAAAAAAGCATTCCATCCAAATGGAATGATAAAGCAAAAGCAGGTATCAGTATACTAATCGTTAGCAGAGTAGATTTCAAGCAAAACATTGTCAGAAAAGATGAAGATCACTTTGTATTGAGTAACAGAACAATCCATCAAGAGGATATAATAATTTAAAATAAATAAATAACAAATATTGGGGCATCTAATTTTATAAATAAACATTACTGTATATAAAGCACAAATTGATTACAATACAGCGATAGTGAAGAACTTCAGCCCCCCCCCCATTCTTGCTGACATTATCATCAGGACCAAAACTCAACAAAGATCCTTTATAAGAGTTGCTGTGGTCATGGTGTGTCTCCACAGCAATGTTCTATTGCTTTCAATAATAACTAAAATAAGTGACCAAGACAAGAAGAGAAATAATACCAGAGATAGTGACTTTATAAAAGGGTCAATACACCAGGAAAATCTAATGACTCCTACATACCTAGGAATAAAATTGCAAAAATACATGAAACAAAATAGAAAAGAATTAAATGGAGAGAAACAAATTCCAAAACATGGTTAGATGGCTTAACAGATATCTCAGTGACTTACAGAATACTTGTATAGCACATAAAATTTATATAGATTGTCCAGAGTCATCATTGAAGAAATATATTTCTCTCTCAACCAAGAAATTGGAAGAGAAAATATCATTAATAATCTGTTAACTTTATCAATGCTTATTTAATTCAAAATTAATAGTTTTTTCTTACCATATATAATGTGGACTACTAATTCAATGTAAGAAATCATAAAGATTAGAGCATGGTAGAGCACAAATGTAACCCTAGAACTTGGAAGCAGAAGCGTGGGAATTGTTAGAACTGTAAGATCAGACAGAAAGAAAAAAAATCATGAAGCATAGTTCCAATCTGTATATAATGCAGAAGACATCAAGCATAGTACCTTTTTGATAATCATTTTTAGGCACAGTTAGAACACGTTATTTGCCTCCAATTATTTTGTTTTTTAATTGAGGATTTTTACCCTTCAGGTGAGGGGACTGCAGTTATTTTCAGAAGTAGTTGAGGCTGTCAAACTGTTCATAAGTATGGCTCTCAGAACTTGAGGAAGCCATCTTGCAATAGAGTGAAACTTATGGAAAAGCTGAAATGGAACTTTTTATTCATTTCCCTTTCAAAGGGTCTAATTGGGGAAGAAAATATCTAAAAAATATATTGCACATGCAAAAATCTTCAAAACAGAACCAGAGAAAAACATTTTGGAAATGGTTTTAAAATGAGTCTGATAAAATGCACTAAACTCGAACAGTTTCCCATGAAAAGAACACAGCTGGAGACAGCACTTACAGCTGGCAGGGAGTTTAGCTAGTCAGGGCAAACGTGTCCAATCTCACATCAATTATTATATTATATTATGGCATTTAGAAAAACATTAAATGTTCTTTTCTATAATCTTTTTTAGCCATCTTTTCAATATCAAAGGCTATTTTGTCTATTTACCACAATATGAAATAATAGCCCCGAGATGTAATGTGAAAGTTGCTCTTTATCAGCTGACCAAACAAGTTTTGCTCCAAGTGCTGGAGTCTCCTGTCTTCAACCTGAATTTGGGCATTCACTGGGAAAGTAGAAGTTTTATGATAAATAGTTACTGAAAGAGCCAAAAGCACTCTCCAAAGCAGAGAGTGTCAATGGCATGTCCCTGTTATAAAAGAACAGAGGAGGCCTACGGTGCCTCCCAATTAAAAACAAAATAATTGGAGACAAATAAGACACAGTAAGAGCCAATTTTCTAGCTCCTACACTGAGGTGGAATGAAGGAACTATCGTGTCACTAACAAGAATCCTATGTAGAAATAAAAGAAGCACTATAAATACAGCTGAATTAGAACATAAGGTTCAAAATAGAACATTCTATTCTAAAGAATCATGCTTTCTAATTGCAAATTATTTCACACTCTGCTCCCTAGCAAATTGGACAGAATTGTTATTTTTATTTTCTAGAAGATAAGAACTTAAATGGCTTACTCACACTTGTACTGTTTATTAGCAAGAGCAACAAAATGTTGAATTTTAGCTTTTCAACTTCCTAACCATTGCACTGATATACTTTTAACGTATACATTCCACAATTGGAAGAACCTACTCTAGTTTACATTGCTTACTGATTGTTCCAAATGTGCCTTCCTAAGTGGATAGCAAACACCTTGTGGATAGGGTGCAGGGTGTATTTCTGGTCTTTATGAAAACGGATTGATTAATCAACAAGGAAAGATGCAACATTTGTTAAAAGGAAAACAAAAGGAATGAAACATAATGCAGCTAAAGAGGAATTTATAGCTCCCCAAACAACTACATTATAGTCACAGAAATTTACTGCACAACATTATTGAGTATTACGTTAAGAAAGACTCCTGATCTTGCTTGGCCTTTAGTAATCTAACTATGGAGGGATACATTTTATGTAGCCTTCTTTTTGTAACCATTAAATTCTTTATAATGATGTGGAGTTTAATATCACTAATCATGTCCGTTAGCAGACAGATTCATTCAAATTGTCAACTGTTCAAACACTATTTATCGAGCACCTATGTCTCCACATAGTAGATGTCACAGACTCTAAACAGATGAGGATTTTTCTCATGTAAAGGCCAAATGAATGTGGCTGTTTTCGCAAACAACTGTATTCTAAATGTTGCTTCATATAGTCCATCTATCTTGTGGCTCTCCTGGGTTCAATCTGTCCCTTTGAACCTTAGCATGCTCATGTATCTGAAGCCACGGGTATTGGAAAAGGCACTGTGGTAGGTAAGCCATCTGTTTCCAATGAGGCCTGAGACTGATAACTTTTCCTCACCTTCCTTGAATTCCAGTTACATATCCACACCTCACATCAAGGAAAACTGTAAATAGTTATTTACCTGCAGACTGGGAAGAAGTAAAGGATGTGGTAACCGGTCAGGGTTTCACCCACCATACTTTCATTATACCCATTTTCCAGATGAAGTAATTCATGGCTGTCTCCAAGGATCCTGTGCAAGTAAATAGTAAGCCTTGGATTGTCTGGCCCTAGAATCCAAATTCCCTAGTGTCTCTTAATGTATAATCCCGAGAGAAACATCACTTGGTAACTTGTTAGAAAGAATATATTGGCTATCACCCTATAGCTGCTGAGTGAGGAATTTGTGGGGTGGCCTAGCATTTTGTTTTGATATACTCTCTCTGATTCTGACACACACTCATATCTAAAAAACATTATATTATTTCATATTATGCTATGTTATACCAATTTACTTTTTAAATTTTATTTTATTTTTTAAGAACAATGATATACTTACATCATTTTGCCTCTCCTTTCCTCCCTTGTATCCCTTCCATGTATGCCTCCATACTTCCTCATAAATTAATAGCCTCTCTTTATACAATTGCTATTGTGGCACATACGTATAAATGAATAGGTATATAAATGCAACCTGCAGAGTCTGTTTGGTGTTGTTAGTATTTATAAGATTTCAGAGCTGATGAATTATAATTAAGTCATCAATGAAGATGTTCATCTCTGGGCAAAGTTAATTCTCCCTCTGTTAGTAGCCCTTGTTACCTGTGGTTCTTTGTCTAGGGGCTGGACCCCATATTACTTTGCTTTTAAGGGCTCCCAGAGGCTTTTTTTTTCCAGTTGCCCATTAATATTGTCACTGACATGTGACAAATAAATATTTAATAATTTCTTCAAATACAGAAATATTACTTGTGCTGCTTTAGTTTTAAAATAATGGTATTTCTACTGTCCCGTGGATTTGTTTGTATTACTTTTACAACTGTTTTCTTTCAAAATTTCTAAACATCAAGAATGCTCTTGTACCTCCCAAAGCCTCTAGTGCTTTGTTTTCCAAATCATAGGCCATTAATAACTGCTGGTTTAACTGAATGAGAAAAATAATGTATAAGAATATAAATCAAAGTTATGCAGTAAGCAGTTTTAGAGACTACACATTTTAATCATATTTTCCACAATTACTAAAAACTTCACAGAAAGGAAAATTTGATGTGTTTATTGCAAATAGAGAGCAAGACTTAAAAATTACTATATTTATGGGCTGGAGAGACAGCTCGGTGGTTAAGAGCACTGGTTACTCTTTCTGAGGACCCAGGCTCAAGCCCAGCACCCACGTATCAGCTCACAAAGGTTTGTAACTCCAATTCCTTTTCTGGTTTCTGCAAGTATCAGGCATGCAAATGGCACATGGGTATACATGCAGTTAAATACTCAGACATAAAGCAAAATGAATTACTCTTTTCATGTGTGAACTATTAATAATGGGATATTTCAAATAGTTACTTAAAGATTCACAGTGTTCTATTTTGTTCTTAAAAAATAAAACTTTCACAATTAGTCAATACATAAAATGCACTAAAAAGTATTAAATTCTATTTGAAGTATTGTATATTTTAAACAGCTCAAATGTGTCTCAGAATAAGTGATACTATCAAGTATGTACTTTGGTGTTTGCCCTTATTTCTTGGCATACAACTCCCCAGATCTTGGGAATCAACTGGTGGCTGATAGCAATGCCATAGCTTAAGGTTGGAAACTAGTACCCTGGAAGAATGAAACAAGATTCGAAGTTCGAACTTTTAGTCCCACCTACAACATCCAGGGATGGCAGATGGACTGAAGGCTAAATTGATCACCAAAGAGCAATGATGGAATCAAGCATGCCCAAGTCATGAAGCTACCAATAAGAACAGTATGGAAGTGATTTCAGATAGCTAAACACAGATAGACTCCTGGAGAGTAACATGTTCCCAGAGAGAACATTGGCTCTCCACATCCCCTTATCTATAATTTGTCTCATGCCTCCCTTCATTTATTTCTTTTGGAATACACCTTTATAATAAAGTACTAAACATAAATGAATTGTTTCCCCGAGTTTTGGGGGCTGCTCTAGCATGTTGATTGAACTTGATGAGGGAATAGTAGAACCTTCAATTTATAGCTAACACTAGGTTAGATTGCTTCCTATTACTTACAATTTGATTCAAATGTGAAAGTAATCCTGTGGGACTACTGAGCCCTTAAACTGGGGGGTCCCTACCTTGTGTCCAGATAGATTGTTTCAGAATCTAATTTAATTAGAGGACATCTGACTTGTGTCCACCACAGAACTGCTTGCTTCTTGATTGGTATATAGGAAGTACATTACTCTCATGTCATCTCAGAAGTGTTCTATGAGAGCACATAAGGAGAAGCTGATTTCATTTTTACTAGATACCTAAAATAGCTTTTGTATTTAAGTAATTATTAATTCTGCATTGAAGTATGTATGTATCATGCAAGAGAAGTATCAACTGAATGCTGATTAGTACATGGTAATGTCTCCTGTTAATTTTGCTGTTAAAATTAAAACCTTCGACTTTTCTTTTACTCACATGAATTAGGACATTGGGAAGATAATCAGAGCATGGCTTAACATACACACAATTATCTCAACAAATATTCTTTTCAACATTTTTCCATGTTTTAACTTCAAATTGAAATCAAATGGAAGGCTGGGTCTATGTATTTTGTATTTTGCTAGTACAACTAGTGTTTCTTTATAACTGAATTACATACTATTTGGTATTATTAAGAGAGGTGACTCATATGCCTGTTAGCCAAGTTTTGATGGCTAATTAGCAGCAGTACATTAAAGCCCCCGACAACCCACAGTCACTACTGTAGCAAAAGGAATTTTAATTAGTTCTATGAGACTTTAGTTAAATATATCCCTGTGTCAATTCATGTTTTAGTTTCAAAGTTTTCCTCCTAAGTTTTTGTTTTGGAACTTCTACTATCCAATAGCAATAATTATGATTTCTTGGTCTTTTACCACCTTCCTTTCTTTTGCTACCATTTTTTGTGCTCATTATACTTTGTAGACTCTGAGATCATAGCAAGTCTGATAATAGAACTAAAAGTTTTTAGTTTCTGGGTGTCCCAACCATACTGTCTTAGTCAGGGCTTCTATTCCAACTTGGAGGCAGGAGCTGATGCAGAGGCCATAGAAGGGTGCTGCTTACTGGCTTGCTCAGCTTGCTTTCTTATAAACCCAAGACTACCAGCCCAGGGATGGCACCACCCATAATGAGCCCTCCCTCCTTGATTGATAAAATGCCTTACAGCTGGATCTCATGGAAGCATTTCCTAAAGGGAGGCTCCTTTTTCTGTGATAACTCTAGCTTGTGTCAAGTTGCCACACAAAACCAGCCAGTACAATTGATCCCTTGTCAACTTGACACACAAACACATCACTATTCTATTAAGCCTCAACTGTTACTTTCTTATTCATCCCCTAGATCTAAATAACTTTAAAAGTCCCACAATCTTTACAAATTCTTGCATATTAAAATTTCAATCCCTTTAATATGTCCAACCTCTTTTGAAAATTCAAAGTCTTTTTACAATAAAAAGTCTCTTAACTGTGGGCTCCACTAAAATACTTTCCTCCTTCAAGAGGGAAAAATATCAGGGCACAGTCACAATCAAAAGCAAAATAAAACTCACATCATTTATGTGTGGGATCCACTCATGATGTTCTGGGTTCCTCCAAAGGCTTGGGTCACTTCTCCAGCTCTGCCCTTTGTTGCACACATCTTGTCTACTAGGCTCCAACTGCCCGTACTCCACTGCTGCTGCTGTTCTTGGTAGTCATCCCATGATACTAGCATCTCTGAAATACTGCTGTCTTCTGCTGCAACTAGGCTTCACCAGTAGTCTCTCATAGGCTCTCTTCATAAGCCAAGCCTCAACTCCTTTGCATGACCTCTTCAGTCCTGGGCCATCAATTGCAACTGAGGTTGCACCTTCACCAATGGCCTTCCATGGCCTCTCATAGTGCCAAGTCTCAGCTGCTCTTCATGACCCCTTCATGCCTCCAAAACCAGTACCACCTGGGTGACTAATGCCTCCAAAACCTGTACCACCTGGGTGACTAATACACATTACCAAGTCCAGCTGCAGCACGAGGTACAACCTTGGCTATCTCTGGAACACAGCTTCTTTGTGCTCTTAGAAAACGCTTCTCAGAAAATTTCACCTCAATCACCACTGATTTCTTAGTTCCAGCTAACCAGCATCAATAGCTCCAGCAATACAAAGGTTTCACTTTAGTAGTTCTGATATCTTGTTAATCACAGCTGATTCTTCAGCTCAAGCTAACCAAAATCACAGAATCGTCACAATCAAAACAGCAACAGCCCTGATAAGAGTCTTTAATCTTCCCTCTAAAATTTCACAAGCCAGGCCTCCATAGTTTGCACTGTCAGCATTATCTTCCAAGTTCCTACAGTACATCCCACAGAGCTCTTAACACCCAAAATCTCTTCTAGCCCAAAGTTCCAGAGTCCTTCCACAGTTCTCCCCAAAACATGGTCAGGTTGTCACAGGAATACCCAACTCCTGGTACCAATTTCTGTTTTAGTCAGGGTCTCTATTTCTACACAAACATCATGACCAAGAAGCAAGTTGGGAAAGAAAGGGTTATTCAACTTATACTTCCACATTGCTGTTGATCACCAAAGAAAGTCAGGACTGGAACTCAAACAGGTCAGGAAGCAGGAGCTGATGCAGAGGCCATGGAGGAATGTTACTGGTTTGCTTCCCCTGACTTGCTCAGCTTGCTTTCTTATAGAACCTAAGACTACCAGTCCAGGGAAGGCACCACCCACAATGGGCCCTCCCACCCTTGATCACTAATTGAGAAAATGCCTTACAGCTGGATCTCATGGAGGCATTTCCTCAAGAGAGGCTCCTTTCTTGGTGATAACCCCAGCTTGTGTCAAGTTGACACACAAAACCAACCAGTACCCTAACCTTTCCTCATATGAATTTCTTCAATGAATTTTTTCCACCTATTTGGACCTCTTTTCCAATGAACGTTTTAAGGAAGAACCATTTAGTTGTCAACTTGGATTTTCAGTCTGTAGGCTATCAACTGCAATTTTGACTTCAATGTAAATTTCTAATTTCACAGCATTTATACATTGATCAAAACAATGCGTTAGGAATGACTCAAAGAGGACTGGGATAGGAGTCATTAAAAAGGTATTACCCTTCTCAGCTTAAATTCCCGACTTCTCAGAAATATACCCAAGCTGAGATGGATACTTTGTGGATGAATAATAAAGCTAAAACATTTAAAATAGAATAAGGTCTGGCTTGAGCTTAAGGTGAATGAGTGAATCATGTGCCCGATTAAATTAGCATTGCACAGAAGTGGAACCAGAAGGGGGGTAGAGTGTAACAGCTCTCTTCCCTCTGGGGTGATTTTTCCATCTGCACAATACAGACCTGCTAACAGATAATGAATGGTGAGAGGTCCCAATGTGACAGGTGGCAGAAGAATACAGAAGAAACCTATTAGCTAACCCCTACAATATATATTCTGGAAGCTGCTACTTAGGCTTTTTTTTTTTTTTTCCCTTAAAGAGTATCTATTAGCGCAAATTAAATATAGAGATAAACTGCTCTCTTCCATGGTGCCCTTTAGGGAATTGACGCATCAAAATAGTCATGGGGAGGTGGAAATGAAGTAAGGAAAATGCCAAGGCTATTTATTCATTCTATATGTAAAGTTTTTTGGGAATTCTGTCTCCTGTTTACATCCCATGAAATTGAGGGCAGGACCTGGGAAGGAGATCATGGCTGAGATTAAGCTAATTAGTATATCACATTTTTCAGGACATAGTGTTTGTTCAGTCATGACTCTACAATCTTATACAAGTCTATTAAACATGAAGAGGCTTTTTACAAGATCTCTAGGGAAATGATAGCTTTTCCTGCTTTTCTTGAATGTAAGAGTCTGGCTAGTACATAAAGGAGGTGACTGAAAAATAAAATAAGAGGTCAGATCAGTGACAAGAATCTTTTGAACACTGAATCCAGCTATGCCTATGGCAAGCCCTTCCTTTGGAGTTTTTATTTACATAAACCATTAAGTTCATTTAATTCTATTTTGTTTATACAAAATTGGCTCAGGTGCATTTTGCAGATTCGGTTATTCAATAATCAATGAAAAGTAAGTGCAACCTTCCAGGAGAGTTGACTTAATGGCCCAGAATTTTTAACTAACCCATAGACAAAGCTGCTGGATGCTGTCAGCTACCATTTGATTTGTACATAATTAAAACTTGGCCTGAGTTCATCACCAAATTCTCAAAATAATTTCTAGTGTTCAAATAAACAACATTATTCATGGGGGGTTGTTATATAAATGTTCTTACAAAAATTGAAAAAGAAGCAGAGTTGTGACCTTTGTTTGATACTGACTAAAAGGAAAAGTCATAAAAAATACCAGCTCCCCCAAAAGTTACTGTGAAATCTCAAGTATGTTATCAAAGGATATAACAGGTTAAAGGAATGACAACTACAACTAGAGGTTGTAGTGAGGGAATGTAGGGATGAATAGGCAGTACACAGAGGATTTTTTTCAGGTCAGTAAACATAGTCTGTATGTCACTGTAATGGTGAGACAACTCATAGTATCTTATATACCACCAAGAGTGAATACTGATGTAGAATATAGAATTTTGATGCTTGTTACATCTCAATGTAGGTTTGTCAATTTTTAATAAATGTGCCAGCTCAGTTTTTTAGGGATTGTTGACAGTAGGCTATGTTGTACCTTATGTGGGGACAGGGGTGTTATGAGAAATCTCTACCTTCTCCTTTTTAAATATTTTTCTCTTACATTTGTATAATATAATTTAGCCTTATCCACCGGACTCCTCCATTTCAACTCCCTTAGAACCTCCCTAAAACTTGTCTCCCTCCCCACTTTATCTCCTTGCCTTCTCCCCCCCCCCCGCCAGCTGAGGTGATTTACAGAGTTCAATTAATTTAATATGTTTGAATAGGAGGTCATCTACCAAAGCATAGGCAACATATTAGGAGCACACCTCCAAAGGTAAATGATTCTTCCTTCCTCACTAGCTATCAACTGCCAATAATTTCTCAGCTAGAATTGAAGCCTTGTGAGCCCTCTTTCTCGTCCATACTAGAGTTTTGATTTGTGCATGTCTTATGCAGGTAGCCATAGCTAAATTTCTTGAGTGCAAGGACTATGTTATGTACAGAAGACAGTGTTTCCTTCAAATCAAATGAGATAGTTAAGAATCTCAACTCTCATGGTTGAACAGCCATGGATTGTTATTTTGTTGATGTACGTTAGTCTTCTAATATCTTAGACTTTTAAACTACAAATTTGGGCTAACAAATGGTAGCTTCCAGAATACATGTTTTTACATGCTATAACATTTATGAATTATAAAGTCTTCCTCTATGGTATATGCTACAATAAGCAAAACTATACACATAAACACACATACACATATCCTCAGAAACACTATGAGATAGGTATGATTAAAGTCTACTGTCTTCATTGGGGTTTTATTGCTGTGAAGAGACAGTATGACCAAGGCAACTCCTTTTTTTTTTTTTTTTTTTTTTTTTGGTTTTGTTTGTTTGTTTGTTTGTTTGTTTTTTCCCCACGGGAGAAAGTGGGTTTATTTAGATAGAGAGTGGGGAAGGAGTGGGGAGGAGAGATGGCGGAGGAGAAAGAGAGAGAGTAATATCGCTCGCCCTGAATATTTATATGGCCTGTGACATATTCGCCTGCAGGTACCAGGTGAGGTGGTCAGGTGAATTATGGGAAGGTTTGGCGGTGACCAAGGCAACTCTTATAAAGACAAACATGTAATTGGAGCTGCCTTACAGTTTCAGAGGTTTAGTCCATTGTCATCATGGTAGGAAGAATGACAAGTGTGCAGGCTGGACATAGCTTGAGCATATATATGAGACTTCAAAGCCTTTCCAGTGACATACCTCCTCCAAAAGGCCACACCTCCTAAGAGTGCCACTCCCTAGGGCCAAGCATTCAAATACATGAGTCTATGGAGGCCATATCTATTCAAACCACCATACCTACTTTTAATATATGAAGATAATAAGGCTCATAAATAAAAATTAAATATTTCAGGATTATGTGTTATGTGGAAAAACTGAGATATGTACAAAAACCTAATTCTATAGACCAGTGGTTCTCAACCTTCCTAATAGAGTATGACCTCTTAATACAGTTTCTTATGTTGTGGTGATATCCAACATATTATTATTTCATTACTACTTCATAACTTTATTTTTGCTACTGTTATGAATTGTAATACAAACATCTGATGTGCAGGATGGCAGATATGTAACTCCCAAGGGGTTTTGACCCACAGGTTGAGAACCACTGCCACAGACAATTATTCCAACCCATTAAATGAAATAACCATTATAACTTCTAATAAAAGCAAAGAAACAATTGTGAACCTATGCTTTGACATAATCATAATAAATCCATTTATGAGTGCTTGCTTAATTTTGCCAGTGTCCTAAATGGTTCAGAAATGTGTAAAAATGAATTTTCTGCCAAAGATACTAATTGCATGTTTATTTTGGGCTGTAACATAGATAGATCTTATAGTTATGAAACTGGAGGCAACAGAGTAGAAGGTATAATGGCAAAGAAATGAACTGAAAAGTAATGTTAAGACATGACCATGGTCATTTAGCAGTTGATAGAACAAATCTTACTTACCATAGAAAATCAAGGTCAGAAACCACATCAGACTCCATTATAGTATTAAAATTTCTTTGGCCCCAAGCTTCAGGCAAACAAAGGTACTGAATGAAATTAGAACATAATTGTAAAAGTAACTTTTATTTTGCCAGACGTAATTGTTGTCTCGGAGGCTTACTGCTGAACAAGCTCACCCTTTCTAGTTCTTTCTGAACTCTGGCTGGCTGGTTCAACTCAGCTGTTCTGGCTCAAACTCCTCTCCAAACTGATTGGTTCAATCTGACTTCTTTCAATGTTGCATTGAATTCTTCTCCTTGGCAATCTGTTATCTTCTAGCTCCTTCTTATTCCTTGACTTCAACTGCCTCTGTTGATCTACACTGAACTGTATGAACTCAGCCACAAACTGAACTTCACTGCACTGACTCCCAACTGACCAACTGACCAACTGACCAAACAGCTGTCAAACTGGCTGAATGGAATTGCACAAACTCAACTGTATTCAACTAACTGATCTCTCTCTCCTTGTACTGCTTTTAAGTAGCCTCTTTTTCCTTTGCTGTTCTCATAAGAGTTGGGTACATCATATCTCTGACTCATTCTGTCAAATCTTTCACTGATTGATCACTTTGTCTCTCAATTAGATGTCACTTTCAAACATGACTGCTTCTTTCCCCAAACCAACCTTACCTTCATTGTTATGGATTAAAGGTATATAGGGCATGTCTGTATTCAAGCCAGATCATACTGTAATCCAGGCATGTCTGTATTTCACTCTGATCACATAGACCTAGAAGGTCTTTGGATGTGATCTCTTGCCAGAACAACCATGTTGCTGAATTTAAATTCCTCTACATATAATAAAAACTTGGGTTAATAGACCCATATATAACATGAAACTCTTGTCATGCAGTAAGTATTAACTCTGGTGCAAATATGAGCTGATTTTAATAGTTCTAGAATTTTATAAGTGATGATATCTTGGTGAATCATAAATTCATGTTGAATACTGAATGTCAGAATTTAGTTTAGGATGGGAATTAATTTATTCTTGGCCACCAAATTATGCCTTTGAAATATGTCATATTTGTTATTGCCTATAGACTTTCAGTAAAATCTGGTTTCAAGAACTTATCTAATTAGTCTATGATTATTTTTATGGAGAGAAGTAGGTATTGATGTGATGTTAACATGAAAATAGTCCACAAGATTGATTATTTAAAAGTGGATCAAAGATAGTAATGGCCAAAACTTTGAGAGATAATTCTTCATATAGATGTTCTAGAAATCAAACAATATTTTATTCTTGGCATCTTAATTACTAAGCCAGTTGTAGATTTGTAGCTTTCAAATATAATTTAAATCTGTTAAATATTTGACTATGAGGAATTCTTTTTTCTTCTTAAAAGGCTCTTCTTGCTGGGATTCCTCATATCTTCATTTTCTGCCAAGTCCTTTCAGATTCCTTCGTGAGCTCTTCTTCTTATGCCTGGTATTTAAATACTAATTTTATCCTACAATTCTCTATGTCTCTGACCATTTCTCCTTTATATATACACATTATACATGCTAAACCAGAATTATTCCATTGCCAAGACCATAATTATTTAATTACACAAAACTATGTATTAACATGAGAAAGGTATACATCACTGGACATTTACATATGAACACAATTTTACCATATTTTTCTCACACAAGAAATGAAGAATATATTCCTTACACATATCTAAAATTTTTCTGGTGATACTATACATCTACCATGTATGTGTGAAGATTACTCACATTGTCATGCTGAATAATTTTATGTGAACTCGACACAAATTCAAGTCATTTGAGAGGAGGAAGCCTCAAATGAAAAAAAAAATGATTACATAAGATCAAGCTGTAGGCAAGCCTTTAGGGCATTTTCTTAGTTAGTGACTGTTGGAGGAGGATCCTGACCATTGTGGGTGGTGCTAACCCTGGGCTGGTGGTTCTCCGTTTTATAAGAAAGCAGGCTGATCAAACCATGATGAGCAAGCCAGTAAGCAGTGCCCCTCTATAACTTCTACATCAGCTCCTGCCTCTAGATTAGACTCTGTTTGAGTTCCTGTCCTGACTTACTTTGATGATGAACAATGATATGGATATGTAAGCTGATCAAATCCTTTCTTCCCCAACTTGCTTGTTCTTCATGGTGTTTCATTGCAGCAATAAAACCAAACTAAGACAATAGTAAACATTTTTAGAGGAAACAATGCAGGCTTTTAGGTAGCAAAGCAAACATGATTTCCTGCATGGGTAGACTTGCTTTTGAATGAGTTCAACTCCCTTCTGGAACTAAAGTAGGAAATATTCAAACTTTCTTACAAATTTTCTCAGATTTATTGAGAGAGAAGGTGGTAAAGTTTACAAGTTTTCATCAATCAGACAGCAAAAGTAGAGTCAAGTTCTGTATTAGAGACTTGCTTCTTAAAACATTTTGATTTTAACTTGAATCTTGAAATCTATAGTTTTAGCCCACCATCTACGACATCTAAATGATAAAATTTTCAGGTTGATACTTCTACTTGGGTGTCTGGTAAACCCAACCTATTCAAAACTGAATTCTTATTCCAACTTTGTAAATGACTTCTCAATCCACTTAATTTTTAGAAGCATGAGAGATATCCTGAAGGTTATTTCTTCTCATCCCTTCCATGCTCGTCCCTATTAGGGATAAAATCTTTGCTGATCCTTTAGAGGTCACCATTATCGGCCTCATGCTGTAAGGATCTGTGATTTGTGAAGAATGCTATCCAGACTCAAATAGTATATAACAGTAAAGAGCACTTATTCTACAGAGAACCTGCATGCAAAGGTCCATCATACTTCAGGATGGAAGACAGAGGTGGACTTTGTCAGATCAGTTGAAAGACTCTTAGGGTAGGAGTGGGTGACTCTTACCTTTCTTTCCATTCATAATTGGTTCTAGCTCCTTGATTGGTTTGTTCTAACTCCAGAGGTATAGGTGCCTTTGTGATTGGTTAAGGTTCTGGGGGATTTGGGGGACTTTTGCTAATTAACTATACTTGGCTCAAGCTAGGTGGTGGGGCAGCTTCTACAGTTCTTGATTGGCTCCCCACAAGGTTGGCTTGGGTTAGGTGGTAGGGCAGCTTCTACAGCTTCTGATTGGGTGGCCATGAAGTTGGCTCACATTAGGTGGTGGGGCAGCTTCTTGATTGGCTGCCCGTGAGGTGTGGCTTTTCCTGAAATTGAATTGTTTCAGACTTTTCCAGTTCTGGGAAACAGAAACATAGGCCCAGTCTTTCAAACTGCCAGTTTGCAACCTGTCATGGAGTCAGCCTGGCTCTGGCTAATTTTGTCCTCTCAATGTCATTCTCCTGCTGTCTCTTGTTGAAATTACCATATTCTCATGTCTATTGTGTAACTTCCCATGCGTACTACAGTTGCTATCTTAACCTAAAATCAAAGTGTGATCTGTCAATTTAATATGTAAAAGTGATTATTCTTTTCAAAATAAATAAAATCTGCTATTATTGTTCAACAAGTTAAGCATCACATATCTTAGAATGGCATAGAAAAGCATTTGTATTAGCCAGCAACTTTTTGTTGTTGTTGTCTACTCCTCTGTACTGCCTGTCATTCTTTCATATTTACTTTAGGTTTAAGCAACATCAAAATACTTGTGATTCTTAAAATGACCTAAAGCCACTATTTGTCCTCTTTCCTTTTATGTGGTACTCCTTTTAGTCCAGATCTTTTATGCCTCTGTCTTCTAGATAATCCTGTTTATTTCTCTAGACAATGCCAATAACCTTTCCTCTGTGAGGATTTCCTTTATTTTTCATGCTGCATTAGTAATGCAGCACTCTATGTATAACGAGTATTGTAAGTATAGAGTTGTACAAGAGTGGGCCAGAAAGATTGCAAGAGCCCAGAAGCACTGAATGACTACAGAGAATCTGTTTTCTGAACAAGACAGTGCAATTGCACATGGGAACTCATAGTCACTGGGGCAGTATGCACAAGACCTGTGCAAGTTCAAGTCAAATCCTATCATGGAGGGGAAAGGTGAGCATGAAGTTTGACCTTTTACTTAGGAGCTACTGGCATTTGAAAGTTGCTGGGAGATCAGTCATTTTTCTTTGAGTACATGGCCCCTGGTTGATAGCACACTAAGTAGGTTGCCACACCCAAGAATATATCGGCAGCACTAATTGGACTTGAGGGATTTTTTAAAAAAAATAATGAATCCCAAAATATGATCACTGTGGGATGGAAGATGGATTTAGTAAGAGATGGCGAAGGTATGAATATGGTGAAAATACAGTGTATGAAATTTCAAAGAATCAATCAATAAAACTATAAAAATAATTGAGCATTAATAGGATTAACATGAAAAAAAGTTGCAGTGAGTTGCTAAGGATTACTGTTACCAAGTAGTTGAACTCTCAGCACATCATCCAAATATCTCTTGGATTTATACACTTAATGATCTTTCTTTAAAGTCACTTTGTTTCTTGTGACTTTATGTATAATCACTATTTTATTTATTTATAGTCATTGTTGTATTTCTTAGAAAAACATACAATAAGGAGCCCCATATACGTATACTGTGTGTTGAAGAGACTAGGACATGTGAGGCCAACACTGAACAAATGCCAAAGAATACAGTAACATGGGCATTGTATTTGTGTTACAAAGTTAAATCAAGCGATTATATTCAAAATCTGCAAAGTTAAGGGAGGATTGAAAATAAAGATAAATTTCTACTATTTAAATACATACGTGAGGAATGGTTATTGCTTCTTAAAAACAATCAATCAAGCAAGTGAAATGAAAGCAGCATAAAAGATCTGTAACCATCCTATTCCACAGCATCCAGGTCCGCCACTTACATCTTGAATGGTCTATAAAGAGAAATGACTTTAGATTCTGCCATCTGTTTCTTGCATCAAGAATAAGTACCACAGAAAGCACTGAGAATGTGTTTTATGCAAGAACTGTCACACAAAGAGCAGAAGTTATGCCTAAAATTGTAGTGCTCAAACTGAGGAGCTGAACAATAGTCAAGGATGGAGAAATTCTAACACCTGGCAGGTCAGGGCAAGAAAGATGGGAAGATGAATCTTGCTGTTTAGCTAACATTCAAAGAGAAAGTCATAAAGAGCATACAAATGCTCCATTGTCAATTTGGAAGTGTCTTATTTTGCACTCCAATCTTCTCATTTTGGGTCTCTTCTTCCCTATGTATGAATGTTCCTCATCCTTTATGTTATAGTTCAAATCCTATCTATTTTGTGCGATGCCCCCTGGTACTCCAGTTAGCACTGGAAATCTACCCTTGTTGCTTTCAAAAAGCAGTATTTATATGTCCATTTAGCACTTTTTCAGCTAGAATCAGAGCCAGGTGTGAGCTGCTTTAGGACAGAGAACAGTTTTGTTTGGTTTTGTTTCATATTTCTATGCTCAAACCAACCACTCAGTGCAGGACTGAGCTGATGAGAGGCTCCCATTGAATGCTTTCTGAATTGAAATAGATTTGTAGAGATTAAGAGATGACTCAATTATAAATATTTTTCTTACTAAAATGACTTGTTCCTCCAAGGACAAGTTTTACAGTCTCAGTAAGTCTCAAAGATTTTCTTTGAAATCTTTTGTACATTTTTTTTTTTGCTGAAAGTTTAGCTTTGAATTGCACTCTTTGCTAGTAAAAATGACTCTGTCAGAGGGAAAACTCAGATGTTATATGTAATTTTGGCTGAGTCATGCTTTATTCTCCTTCAACTTTCCCAACAGTCAACCTTGATTCCAGGTTTCCTCGAAAGTATCCTATGACCATGCCATGTTTGCTACAGCTAGCAAGAGTCTCTTGGCAACTAAGTCTTTGATTTAAAAACAAAACAAAACAAAAAAACCCTAGAGATAAAGAAGCCTAGAAATGAACCTAAAATTCAGTTATGTGGGAGAAATGAAAAAGACATTGGAATAAGAAAAAGAATTAAGAGGGGTAAAACTGATAGAGAGGGAGAAAATTCTCACTATCTTAAAAGCTTATAAACTTCCTGCATCAGTTTCTCTATTTTCTACCCGAATGTAGATATTTTTCTTAAGGCAATTTTGAAAACCAGAAGTAAACAAGTAGTGTCATTGTGATATGTGTTCACAGAGACCATGACAATAAACATCAGTTTTTGTTAGGAGCTGCATCTTCATAACCAGTTGAATGGTAAAGGCTACAAGTAAGAGAAAATGTAAACCAATAGAACTTAAGCAACACTGTATTTATTAATAACAACAGTCAACAACATTTAGAAGGAAAATACTTAATTTGTTTTTGCAATTTTTTTTTAAATCAGAGAACCAGATTTTTAATGTACTATATGGTGGTTCCCTTCAAGTTTATAAGATGACTGTGGTAGTTATGCCCTGATCCTTTGGCACATGGTAATTTAGAGGAAGAATACACATCATAGGTATTTTGTTTCTGTTTAGGAGTTAAGTTATTTCTCAGATATAAACTCACTGTACTACCAATCATAATGTTTTCCTTTTTAATTCTATTTGCTGGTCACTGAACAGGAGGTGTTAGTGTTGGAATCACTGTTACAATAAACACTGAGACTAAGGATGGTGTCTCCTGATGGAGAGAGAACTGAGCACTGAAGCATCATGTGGAGGTGCCTTGTAATTCAAAGGGGAGGGGGCAAGTCTTCTGGAGAAGTAAACCAAACAGGATGCTATGATCATTTTCTTGACTTCAAACTGAAATCCTATAAAACCAAAAATGTTAGTGGTATTTAAAAAGCAGGTGTGCATATAACACACACACACACACACACACACACACACACACACACACACACACACACACACATTTTATTGGCAGAGTTCTGAGGATAGATGTCATGCTTACTAATTATCATAAAAGAGGAGAGTGTTCTAGGATGATGGATTAAGAAGGATAAGAAGGGAGTATGATTGAATAACCAGTCTTGGAAAGCATACAGTAGAAGAATTGATAAAGAAATACAAATTGTCAGGAAAGTGGACAGAGACAGGGATGGAGCAATGCATAGCATGATTAGCATCTTCAGTATAATGGAATAATGGCTAATTCCAAACTCTGGTGAAATAATGAACACATGTTTTAGTGATAATGCAATAATGTTTTAAAAATAAAAATGTATTTTCATTCTAAAGCTCAAAGAAAACATAATACACCAACCTTTGAGGTGTATACAGCCTGAGAGATTAGGTATAAGAAATCATATTTTAACAGTAAAAACTAATTTTCTTCCAGTTTTTCCACTGCACATTGTCTACAAGCAGCAAAACTTCCTGTTCAGGCCAGATAGGATTTCATATGAAGCATGGAAGCTGGGCCAAATGACTTTGAAGGCATATCCAAGTATAAGTTTCCACATACAGTGTTTGCACCATACCTGTAATCTAATGATTCTACACTCATTCTTTTGACCTTTCTGGAGGACCATTATATGCAGTTTTCACTGTATAACTCTTATATCTTCCTCCTTTCTGCAGAATAAATATCTAGTAGTATTTTGAGCGAATTTGAGCAACATGGTTTCAGAACCTCTTTCTCAGAATTTTTCCAAGCGAAAATGCCAGTGTTTGTTTGCTTTTTCATTTGTTTGCTTGTTTGGTTGGTTGTTTTGTTTTTGTTTTTAGTAGATACTACTTATACTTATATCCAAGCCAGAGATAGGCAGAGGTAAGTAGCAGTCATATTTAATGCCTTTATACAGAACTAAGACTAACTTTACTATGCCATTTCCTTTAATACCTCCTACTTCAAGGCAGGGAAGGGACAGATTAGGCCTAATCCAACCTATGGTGATGTTTTATTGATTGTTATTATTTTTCTCCTATAAAAGATACCGTGTCATAGAAACTGTCAGGAAATTTTCTGTTTATATGACAGATCATAGAGATCTTAATACAGTTGCACTTAGGACAGTGCAGGTTTCTTGTAAACATACCATTTTGCAGATTCATTTTTATTAGTTTTAGTTGTATATATGCATATATGGCTATGTGTAGATATGTGCACATAAATGTATGTGTCCCAAAAGGCCAGATGCATTGGATACCCTGGAGCTACAGCTACAAGGCAGTTGTGAGCCACTCAAAGTGAATGCTAGAAATTGAAAGCAGGTCCCCAGCAAAAGCAGTAAGTGCTCTCAGCCGCTGCCATCTCTCCAGTCACCATGGACCCATTTTTGAACATGAGAATATATGTGTATTTAAAAATAATTAAATTTTATATCTGTAATTATCAATGAATGTAAATGACATTATTTACTAAAATATAAATAACTAACTGAATTTAAATGGTTCATGAAATCCCTGTAGTTACATACCACAAAGTCAGCAAGCTGGGAAAGTTACTCTCCATTAACCACTGAAATAAAATAGCCCGAGTCATGCCCTGTGTTGAGGGCCTAGCAGTTCCTGATAATGATCAAACATCAAATGTAAAATGTCAATGAAAATGCATCACTTAGTGATGAGAATGAAGGTACACTCATTTAATTATGTGTTTAAGAACGATTATTGCTTATGACTAGAATGTTAGATCAGTCACCATTAATTCTCCCCCAGTTTTACCTATTACCTATGTGAGTAATGAACAAACTTATTCACATAGAAAAGAAGTCAATACACAGAGGAGTTTCACTGTAGCAATGCCACTCAGTCTTTCAGTGTCTTCTATGAGTTCTATACTAAAAGGTACAAGGAAGTTATTATTAAAAACAACTTTTATTGATAGGCCCACCAACAACTTAATTAAGTACTCAGTTAATTCTGCTGAAAGCACAGAATTGGAAATTGTGACTTGTCAAAGGGTTAGAACTTTCATTGTTAGAACCATTCACTTCTATAGGGATGAAGTTAATATTTTAAATTGCTCTCTTGTTGGGTACTAGGAAATTTCTATATCTAGAGAAATCCAGGCCCAATTATCAGGCTCAAGATAGTTGATAAATATGGATATTTTTTTTCCTTGAAAGTGGGGAATTATAATTCAGCAGCCAAAAGTATGAAAAGAAAAGCATGTTTTTGTCAGATAAATTTTAAAAATTAAAGATCTGAAAATTGATTAAAGACATCTATGCCTACATTCTTATGAGGTAGCATTTTTATTAAATTATTTACTTTTTGAGAATTTCAACACAAACTTTGCATTTACATCATTTCCACCAATACAGCTTCTCCTATGACTCTCCTCAAATTCATGACCTTTACTTTTAAAATTATTATACACACACACACACACACACACACACACACACACACACACACACACACATATATATATATATATATATATATATACATACATATATACACACACATAATACAACCTTCTGAGTCATTTAGTGTTGCTAGTGACTTCTCTTAGATGACAGATCAGGAAGCTCATCCCTAGAGAAACCTAATTTTTCCTCTTCTGAAGTCATTGATTACTGGTAGTGCTTCATCTAGGGGTGTGGCTTTGGGAAGTTCTTCCCATTAAGTATTTTTCATGAAGTCCCATAGTGTACATTCCTTAAAGTGTAACACAAAGGATCATTCTGTCATTCCCTAGTGGTCCCTGTCTTCCAGGTAAGACTCACTTTCTATGATCCCACTCACTTTATCCATTAATGGTGTCAGAGGTCTCATGATCCAACCACAACGGAAGGCTCTGCCACTGAGCAGACCTGTATGGGGAGCAAGTTTTCAGTATATGAATACTTGGAGGACATTACATAGCTAAATGATAACATACCATTTTTCCTTTGGAATTTATGTCTTTTTAAGCAGAGATGGGGTACAAAGTCTTTTCTGTACTTCTTAATTGCCTTAATTTTAGAATAATCCTTCCCCTAAAATAATATTTTGGGGATGGTATATTCTGGTCTTCTAAACTACTTTAAAAATCCTTTACTTGACTTTTTTGATGAATCGTATTTTTGATAAAATATGATTGAAGAATTCTTTTTTGGGTTTCTTTTTATCCCTTTTATTCTCTGTCTCTTATTCTTTTGGAGGCTACTTTTGAAAATTTTCCTTGCATTTTAAGCAACAACTTACAGTGAAGTAGAACGTGCCTAAGTTGATATTTTTTTCTTCTCCTTTTATTTTTTACAGGAACCAGCTTGTTGAATGGTACCATTCACACTCAGGGCAGGTCTCCCCATCTTTGATAATATCTGGAAATGTCCTCATAGAAACATCCAGAAACATGATTACTAAAATCTTTCCTGGCACGTTTCACTATTTCTCATCGTGAATGATAAATAGAACTTTGGAAGTTTGATTCAACCATCTCCTTTCTAAGCTAATTATTTTCTAGTAATATAGCTCTCGTGATGCTTTTCAGTTCATCAAATCATAGATGATTATGCTTATTTTATAACTGAATTTCTATTACATGTACTTATGTGTTCATACTTACTCATCATTACTGTACTTTTCAAACATTCCTTATAGCATTATTTTCTTCTCCCTAAAGTGTATTTTTGGCATAGGTTTGCTTTGGTAGACTTTCTTAATTTCTGTTTTTGATGCTGTTTTGTCAATGGATATAACTATCAGTTTTAATGAAACAAGGCTTTGTTATTCCAGACCTTCTTTGTATTGCCAGATATTTAACATTCTTTATTGTTACTACAAAATCTATACAAATAAATCCCATAAAGTATGAGGAAGTGTCTCATTTTTGATATCATGTATGTATATGCAAATGTATTCATTTTTCTCCCTTTTCCTTAAAATAGAGTTTTGGAGTACAAATATTTCTAACTTGACAGTTTTGACATTAAAAAAACCTTCTACTCTGTAAAAGTTTCTTTAAAGGGTTATAAAAAGAAGCTACAGCCTGGGAGAAATATTTTCAAATTATTTATCCAAAAGGGATTCATACCTAAGTTACATTAAAGAACACTCTAACTCAACCACAAAAAGATGCAAATGGCATTTGATAAAATGTCAGAACTAGATTTATATTTTATACTAATGTCAATTGTTCTCTCTCTGTCTCTTTGTATCTCTCCCTCCCTCCATCCCCTCCCTCCCTTTCCCTCCCCCCCTGCCAGGTGTGTGTGTGTGTGTGTGTGTGTGTGTGTGTGTATGTGTGTGTGTGTATGTGTGTGTATTGGGGATTGAATTTATCAACTTGACTGTGTTAGACACCAGCCCCATCAATGTGAGTTTCTTGATTTTCTCATTGTATTATAATTTTGAGACATAACCTTGGTGTGAAATTGGATGAAATGGTCATAGAACTTATTTATATTACCTTTGCAACTTTCTGTGATTCTATAATGATTTTAAATGTAAAGTTTAAAAAAATCTCTATTACTGTTTCTGGGACACTCAACTTGATTATTTTCATATGTATTCTCATCTGTCTTTGCTTCATGTTTTTGTTTTTAAAATTTAAACTTTTAATTATGTGTATGAGGGTCAGGGAGTTGAACTTGTGCCTGTGGATGCCAGCAGTGTCAGATTCCCCATGGTGCTGGAGTTACAGGCATGTGTAAGCTACCAATCATGTGTGCTAGAAACTAAACTGAAGTCCTTTGAATGATAAATCTGTGCTTTTATCCACTGAGCCATCATTTTAGCCCTGTTATAAATATTCTATGTTTCATACCTGTTACTTTTAATGGTTTATGTGTTTATTCTATTGCCTATTAGTTTTCAATTTCTCATTCATCACGCTTTGATACTGGCATATTATAATTTTTAAACATAGATGATAATTTTTATTAGAACTTTATTTTTGTTAATTCTTCAAAGTCCACATTTAAATATAGTTCTTCTATGATACATTTCCCAGCCTTCAGGGTATCCAGTCTGGACTATGTTTAAATTAATTTTCACTTGAGCTTTTGACTATACAAATAATATGGATCTTTAAAGACTACTTTATGTATTTATATAAGTATCAGGTTATGAAAGGCAAGTTTTCTGTTTCCTTCTTTATTATGGTTAGATTTTTCCCATTTATCCCAGTCTAAGATTGTGATGGGTATGGACCTTTAGGTCCTCACGTAAAGAGAAAGGGCAAGGGAGGACGCTGACTCATATCAACCTCCACATAGACTGGCTTCAGACCTGTCCTTCACACCAGGTGCAGGCTTGGAAGAATGCCAAAAATGTCAAGGTTCAAAGTTGCTTATGGCACTTGCCCCATTCCTCCTCACTCCTGAATTTTTGATTTGTCTTTTCCTTAAATTTTTTTTTTTTGTTCCACTGATTCTCTACTTTTATGTGCACCCAGCAATGATGATGTCCTTTGTATTTAATCCAGCAGTTTAATGTTTCAGTAGAAAGGGTAAACCATGTTACATGTTCTAACATATAGCCCCAAATAGAAGCCTGTCAATTTTTTTTGTGTATGTTTTTATAAAGTCAGTATTTTGTAATTTTTAGCCTTCCAGAAAACACTGAACCCATAAATGCCACCTCCTATAACTCTACGAGTCATAAAGCAGTGCCTTTATTCTAATTAGTTTCCCTTTAAAGGCTAGTCTTTCTTCAAATTTTATACCCCTAAAACTTAAACTAGATGGTCTCATTTGAAGATGACATTAGCATTCATGAGCAACATATAAAATATGACAGTCACAATTCTAAATTATTTTTGAGGAGGGTGATATAATCATAAACAAAGTTTTGATGGCAGAAAATTAAGAATGGAGATATCTTTTCTAGCTTCAACCAAGGCTCAAAGAGCACATGTGCATAGTCAGTCATTAGGAATTCTTGGCTTCAGAATGCCTATAAATATAAATAAGGACCCAAACTGTCATCATTAATATCTCTATGAGAAAAATCTTGCCTGCCATTTCTCCAAAAGGTTAACAATGAATTAGATTTTTACCAGAAGAATCCAGCAATTCCATTTGCTTTTCAAATGTATTATTTAGCCTGAGCCCTTTTCTCTGTCCTTCAGCAAATACTGGAGTTGGACTTAATTGATGGTAAAACAAATTATCATTTAACCAGAGGGAAACAACTTCTTAAATAAGTCCCTACCTTCTTTTCTTTACAAGAGTTAGTGGTTTGATTAATTTCTTTCTTACTCCTGGTATAAGTCTCTGATAGCAAATATCAGAAGGTGCTGTCTAATATTTGTGCATCTTCTCTCCTAAAAAATTACCCTATCCTAGTGATAGGTAATGATAACAATACTCAAGTAAGGTTTTACAAATATTAAAATGTAACTCAGATGCATCTGCATGTACAGACATTTAAAAAAGCAAATGGTGATAGAAGTGTCACTTAAAACTTCAAACAACTTTAATTGGAATAGAAAAGCTAAACTGAGATATACTAAAAGGAAAATATAAAAAGCTTCATGAGCAATTATGCAATGTAGTTAGAATTAGCATCTCAAAAATAAATCCAAAAGTGGCTATTTAAATACATAAGCAATAAATTAAAGCTGGCTTGTAAGTTTAACAGTAAAATGACTACAAATATCAAGTTCTTTATAATTTCAAAAGAATTTGTAACACAGTTCCCTTTGTAATACAGTTTTCTTCGATAAATTTGACTACTACTAATATGTGTGATACTGACTGAATTTCCAATAAACTTTCAAACTTAAGGATGACAGCAATTAATTATCCCCACATTATAACTACAGAACCACAATATTGCCAGTTACTCTCTCAGGGTACAATAAGTAGACATTTCATCACATTAATCAGCACATAAGCTTACTTCATAGAAAGCCTACACAGAAAGTTTACTAAAGGAAGGTGATCCACAAAGGAGGAAGTTTGTAAGATTTTAGAACATTTTTGACCTAGTGACTTCAGACTGACATTTTTTTTTCACTCTTGCATCCAGACATGTTTTCAGGTACTGATATATGCTGCTCTTTAATTAAATGCTTCTTCTGAAGTTCCAAATGTACAAGGCAAGCTAAAACGTGGAGAACTAGCTCTCAGACATAGTTTTCAACTAACAGTTGTCTGCTATTTATGTAAAAACACCTCTGCTCCTTGAAAGCTCAAGTGGAAGAACTAGAGGGCTTCTGATTCCTTCTAGCCTCTGTTGCTTACTTATAGAGAGTTCTCAATAACTATCTTTCCCTTTCTCACTCCCTTGCTCCCCTGCCAATGTATCCTGGCTTATAATACACATACATTTTTTATAAAGTTTTGCTTTTTATTTATTCCATATATTCAGACACACCAGAAGAGAGCATCAGATTCCATTACAGATGGTTGTAAGCTACCATGTGGTTGCTGGGAATGGAACTCAGGACCTCTGGAAGAGCAGTCAGTACTCTCAAACGCTGAGCCATCTCTCCAGCCCCCATAACACATACATTTTATTTAGGAAGTATTATTCTCTTTTATGAGCCTTTATTTCACAGCAAGTAGCTTGTTTCATTTACTTTTAAGTAATTCATGGGAAGAAACACTAACAAGACTTGTCACTGTCTGCTAAGATACTCTATCATCATTTGTGATAATGGCATTTATTTCAATTTTGCTGATACTCCTGAAATATACTGCTTCCTTTTGACATTGTCATGTTAATGGTTCTTGCTAATATATGGCATATTTCAGGATATCAGCACATATAGCAACTCCAAGTCTTACTAGCACTATTACAAAGTTGAATAGATTAAGACATTGATTTGGTGATCCTCAGCCTAGCCTATGGAATCATCCCCTGTAGCTGTTCTGCTTAAATGTAACATAACCTGACCTGCAGGTTTTCTGTCTTTTCAGATCGGGAATGGACCATTTGTACAACCCCAAATTGTTGCTCTCCCTTCAATCATCTTCACACTTCCCAGGATGCTCAACGTCTGTTAGCAGATTCCACCTTACCTTCCTAATCGCCTCATCTTGTTTTTGAACAAATTCAAATTATATAGGTAATGTTAGTCAGAGTGTCAGCTGAAGAAAGGAAACTATGGAGTAATGGTAATGACAGAACTTGAATTAAAATGATCACTAAACTACACTTGATAGAAAAAAGAAAACTAGTTTCCTAAGGATCCTGGCTCTCAATTAAGTCTAGGGTGTGATTTTTTTCATGAATCTATGGACAGTAGGTTCAACTATAAAGGAAGCTCTGAGACAAGAGTAAGACCAAAGCTAAACCAGATGACTTCTGTATAGTCATGGATTCTAGTAGGGAAAGACAAAACAAACCAGTATCCATTACCACTCAGCTGGGAACTAATATTTACACTAGCCTTCCTTGTTGCTCTGCCTGATACAACCTTCACTTCCATTCTAGCAGGAATCTCCCTCTAGGAATTGATTTTTGTAAGTGTTCCTAACTTAACATGATGCAAGCTAGATAGCTTACCTTGAAAAACAACTTGACCCTGAGGGAAGGTCAAGTATCCCAAGGTTTAGGCCAGTACATTTTCCGGGGCCAATTCAACAAAAGCAGGGAATTTGCTCTTTAGATAAACAGTATGACATCCTTTTGAAAGCTTCTGGTGTTTCCCTGCTTTTAATCCCTCCCCCCACCACTAAAGCACAGAAATGTGCCATCTCTGTCCAACAGATTATACAGGAACATTCCAGAAGAGGTTTAACTCTTGGACCTAGAAAATTGATTGTAAGTATAGACAAATTAAATACAGCATTTTGAGAGTTTCATTTCAAATCAGAATCGTAATTGCAGGATGAAACATGTTACATGAATAATCAAACGTATTTGCCAATCTTAGTAATCAGACCAAAACTCAAATGTTTGTTGCATAAAAATATCATTTCAATATGATTCTGTATCCGTGTAGTATTAAAAAAAAAACCTTTATAATTGAGGCAGAGAACTGCCATTAACCTGCTTAAAATCCTTTTTAGGTATTCAAAGTGTGATTCTACATAATTTCTTAGGAAAATTACTAAAGTGCTTGTCCTATGACTCATCAAGTCTACTCTTTGACTTAACCAAGAAAAATGTGTGTGCATGTCCATTCAAACAAAAGAATAGTCATTATACCTCTTTATCCATAGCAGCTAAAAGTAGAAAAAAGCAAATTCTGAGCAGGAAGAGAATGAATAATTAAATGGTGATATATTCAGACAATGAAAAACTATGACACACTATATATAGCTATAGAAACAATAATCTGCTCATACACAAAACATGGATGAATGCTGCATAGCACATTGAGTAAATGAAATCAGATACCAAAAAATGCATATGTGTGATTCCACTGATATTAATTTCAGGAAGAGATGAAGATGAAGCAGCTGATTAAGGCAGGAAACAGAATATTGATTATGTAAGACTGAATATGTATGTGAGTATATACTAAGAAAGTAAAGGAGGAGGCTTCAGAGGCTATTGGGAATATTCATATCTTGATTTGATTAATGGTTATAGGAAAAGGGAGTTTGCAGAGGGGTTTGTGTACTTATATGTTAAAAATTACCAGACTTTACAATTAAGGTTTGTGTACTATAAGAGTTTACTTTATGCCTGTTTTATCTGAAAGAAAACTAACTCCAATATAGATGATCATAAAAAACATAGAAGCAATTTTCCTTAAGTCATTTACATTTAAATAGCTAAAGCCAGATGTGCTTAAATGTTCAACACATGTGTGTGTCTAAAATGCTCAGACCCCGTAGATCTGATTGGTTGGCATAACAAAAATGGTTGGTGATTACATAGTAATTCTTTTGTTCAAGTTGTTCAAAAGCTTTACAAGCTAAGCTCATGATCTGAACATTTATAAAAAAGATAAGTCTAAATTATAAGAACCTATACCTTGCATCCCAAGAATGTTATTTCTAAGAAAAAGAAAATTTCAAGATTTCAAATCTGAATATAAACTCCTGTTTTTGTTTATCTTGTTCTGCATAGCATAAGTGCCACAGGGAATGAGAAAAAGTCATGAAAGGTAATCTAGCCTGTCATTAACATATTCTTTAATTTCCTCCAAATATGACCTTGGGCAATGGCCTTTGTTTAAGAATAATAGTGCCAAGGACTGAACATATCAGTATGTTTATAGGGCTTATAATAGTTTCTGGTATAAAATAGGTGCTAAACAAGTTAACTCTTTCATAAATCATATAAGAAATCTAGAATAAATTTGACTAGCAGGATATCTTCTTTCCACTACAAAAAAATCATTTTGTCTTTTTTGGAAAGTTTATATTGTTTTTTATAATGGTGATATTAATTTACATTCCCATTGACAATGTGTATGTGTTCCCTTTTCTCAGCACCCTCATCAGCATTTCATTATTTTTCTTCCTCCTTTTAAAAATTTCATTTATAAAGAATTTCAAATAAAAGTACTATATTTACATCATTTCCACCCAACACTCTCCTTCCTCCATCTTCTTCCATTTCTGCTCCCTCTCAAATTTGTGACAGATTTATTTATAATTATTGTTTAATTATTAGTGGTTTTTATATTAATATGTATTTAGGGCTGATCATTTAAGTTTAGATAACCTATCAGTAGCCTTATCCCTAGAGAAAACTGACTCCCTGTTAGCAGCTACTGATTGCCTCTAGTTCTTTATCTATAGATGAGGCCTTGTGAATATCCCTCTACCCATATTGTACTGTTCAGTTGGCATTGTCATTATACAAGTCTTGTTTTGGCAACCATGTTTTTGAGATGTCATGATTGCACATTCCCTGTAATTTATAGAAGACCATTTTATAGCTGTATATTATGAAATGTTAGGGTGGTTTGTTATATATAACAGTATGTGTCAATAGCTGACTAATAAGTACACTAGGTAGTTTGCAGTCTAGAACAAAAGTTAGCAAACTGTGATTTATAGTCCAGTTCTTGTCTGTGGCCTTTTTTTTTATATATAAGAAATGCCTTCTTATTTTAAAATGTTGCTTATAAAACAAAGTATAACATGATAAAGATAACTTTTGTGCTTTGTAAAACCTAAAATACTGTTTTGTTCTTTTTTATGGCACAACTTAGGTTATCCACTGTGGCAAGATGAAGCCAAATATCTCCTTCACAGCCACCAGCTGTCAGAAAATCAAGTGGACAATGAATGCAAACTTTGTACTCTCTGTGAGGAGTATAGGGCCACAGAAGTAGCTGCTGATACTTTGTATGAAGAGTGGATGGGTTACAAGTTTCCAATCTGTGGTGAGAAGGACAAACAAGGTTTTCCCATGAAGCAAGTCATCATGACTCATAGCAGAGAGTGCCTGTTGTTGAGAAAAAGGATTTCTGTTATAGATAAAGGAAAAAATCGAGAGAGGATGTGCAAGTCTGTTTGCAGATATATTGTGGATCTGATATAAGTCTTTTCAACTTGGTTATTGTAAAGAAAGAAAGAAAGAAAGAAAGAAAGAAAGAAAGAAAGAAAGAAAGAAAGAAAGAGAAAGAAAGAGAGAAAGAGAGAAAGAAAGAAGAAAAGAAGAGGAAGGAGGAAGAGGAAGAAGAGGAAGAGGAAGAAGAAAGAAAGGAAGGAAGGAGGAAGGAAAGGAAGAAAGGAAGGAAGGAAGAGAAGAAGAAAGAAAGAAAGAAAGAAAGAAAGAAAGAAAGAAAGAAAGAAAGAAAGAAAGAAAGAAAGAAAGAGAGAGACATAGATATTCATAGATTGAAAGTTACTACTATGCCTCAGTGGTTGTGGCCCAAAAGGGCTGGCAGAATCTAAAACCTTTCTAGTTTCTCTAATGAAGATGATGACTGCTAATATGTTGTCAGAAAGACCTTAAACAAAAGAAAGTAAGAAATCTAGGACCTTGTTATTCTAAGCATCCTGCAAACAAATAATGACCTATTGTTCTGATGAACAATAAGAAAATGAGAAATTTGCAGAGTATGATTAACTTTTAGACAAGAGAATGAAGCCAAAGAAAAATGCCACAAGCAGATTGCCAAGAGACATAAGCTATCCTTGCTGAGAGTGTCTACTTTTAAATCTGGATCCAGTCAAAAATAAGTCTTTAAGAGTAACAAATTTCAGACCTTGAAAAAAAATAAACACTGTCATTTATAGAAAATATTTCTTGATTCCTGTTTTAGAGTAGTATTATTTAAAGGCCCCATTGTTAACAAAGAAAATAAAGAAAGAGACCAACAAAAACCTTTCAAGACATAGGTAGGGCATGATGGCTCATGCCTTTCATCTCAGCCTTTAGGAAGTGGAGGCAGGAAGATCAGAAATTTAAGAATATCCTCAGCTACTTGAGACCTTGTTTCAGAAAACCAATTTTAAGTTCTTTATTTCACTATACTTAGGTATAAACAATTCCCAAACACCTAGCATATTGTCTTCTTGCAAAACTGTTTATGTACTTGGAATTAGTTCATCTTCATTGATAGTGCCGGTTCTCATTGGATAGCTGCCCTTGGAAAACACAATAAATATATTGTTCTATAAGATGTTGAGCATGTGTTAGTACATGTGGTTCTTGGTATTTTGGTTGTTGTTGTTCACTTCTTCATATGTCATTGCACAAGCAGGTAAAGGCAGTAAGATGTGATGATGAAACATTAAATTGCATCATATTAATATAACCAAACAACATCTGATAATGAAAGTAACCACTGCCTGTATCCATATGACCATATGAGAAGATCACATTTTCTACCACTTTATTGATAGAAGAAGATCCTGGAGAGGTACCAGTTATTCCATAGTGTTTACCTTATACAGATCAATACTGATCTTGTAGAAAATAATTTGGTCTCAAAGCTGTCTTTGGTACTTCCTTCTACTAAAATATTACATGCAGGTATTGTAACACCAAGCTAATTCTTTATTTTAAAAATATGATTATGTTATATAACAAAGTTCATTTGACAAGAATCTTCTAAATTTCAGTTTCCTAATATGGCAGGGTAAGATAGTACAGAAGTTCTTCCATCTTCTTCATTTTAGGTTTAACTAAACTTTAAAATCTTTGATGGAGAATCCTATGGGAATTTATCCAACTCCATTCAAGGAACTCCAGGCCAAGATGTCCCAGCTAGTTTATCTTAGCTTCTGTTAAACTGTTTGTTTGCACAAAACCTCTCCCTATAGCAGGTATTAGGATGTGGCTTTTGTCTAATAAAATAAAAACTTAACAACAACAACAAAAAGACTTTACTTTAAACATTCAAAGCTACACTTTGGTCCTAAATACCTGAGCATAGTCCCATCAAGCTGGGTTAAAGGCTTTTAATAGGCCATGAATTGTATCTGAGTGGTCATCTCTGGTGGGCTCCCTGTAATACTGACAAAGAAATTCAGTGTTAGTGTTAGTTGCATATATATATATATATATATATATATATATATATATATATATACCCCCAAATCAAGTTTTTATAGAAAAGACAGAGGACAGTTTGTCCAGGTCATAAATGTAGTTCTTTATATCTGCCTGTCTATGAGGTTTCTTATTTCTATCATTTTATATTTCAGTGTAGCCTTTGTCAGCCAATATAGCACTTAAGCCTTAAATTTTTTCTAAATGTCTTCAAATCTGGAACTGTGCTCTTGATATTTGAAATTGTATTGTACTCTTGAGAGAAAAGGAAACTGCATACCAATTATTGACCTGAAATATATATTCATATATAATAACAGATATAGTTAAATACAAATATTGTGTAGATGTGAAAATCTTAGGGCAGGAGTGTTGTGCTTTATAAAAAGGGCCAGGATATGTTTGTAGAGCCAGTTGTAGTGAGAGGGTTGCCTCTGCAGGCCCATGCTGGGGTATCCCCTTCCCTCTGAGGTACCAGCGATATGACAGGTATAGTGTAAAATAGAGTTTATTTAGGACATGGGAAGGGGAGTTGAGAAGGTAGTAAAGGTAGAGAAAGAAAAAGAAGAAGAGAGAGAGAAGAAAGGAGAGGAGAGGAAAAGAGAGGAGAGGAGAGGAGAGAAGAGAAGAGGTTGCTAGGAACAGGGGGGTAGGGAAGAAAGGGAGAAAGGGGTCAGGGAGAGAAGAGAGTTAGAGAGAGAAGGGGCTTAGAAAGTAAGTAAATGAGGGGCCCAAACAGCCCGATTTATTGCAAGCCAGGCTGACAAAGGGCATGTATTCTGTCAGATTGGAGCTGATGGAAATTATGAAAGCTTTGATACTGACCCAATTTTGCTTCTGTAACTCTTGTCACTTTAGCTAATCATCTCAACTCTATTTTCCTATCAGATCTAACTCAAGCCTTTCTAAGGTGATACAAATGTCAGCACCAAACAATCCCTTCACTCGAAATGTCTCATTGTGCCAAGCATTTTTAAGGTAAAAACTACTCTTTTTAATTTTTTTCTTTTTGGAAATTAAAATATAATTACTAAAGATTGAATTGAGGCCCTCCTACATGGAAGGCAAACACTTTACCAGCTAAGCTCACTTTCCAGCTCTTTTAATTATTTTTTGAAACTATTATCAGTATGAGTATACAAACTCACACATTGCTTATTTAGGAGTCATAAAATATGTCCCTTAAGGCCAGAAACATATATTGAATGAAGCCAGATGTGATCTTGGTGAAGGCAAGAGAAGGAACAAGGTTGTTTTGCTATGGTTTATATGCACCCTGAGGATTTCTTCCCATTGCTGAATCTTTCCTCAGGTGTCGCCTTGTTAGTCCCAGTGGCTTCCTCAAGCAGCTTTGGAATGAGAAGTGTCTATGAAGCGGCCGCACTGAAGAAGTGCTTTTAAAGTGTGGGACAGAAACTGAGGGGGGTCATCTGGAGACTACTCCACCTGGGTATTCATCCCATGTGCAGTCACCAAAGGTAGACGCTGATGTGGATGCCAGGAAGTGCATGCTGACAGGAGCTTGATATAGCTGTCTCCTTAGAGGTCTGCCAGAGCCCGACACATACAGAGGTGGATGCGCACAGCTAACCATTGAACTGATCATGAGGTTCTCAAAGGAAGAGTGAGAGAGAAGACTGAAGGAGCTGAAAGGGTTTGTGGCCCCATGAGGAGAACAATACCAACCAACCAGAGCTCCCAGGGTCTAAACACCAGCCTGGGAGCACTTAGGGAGGGACCCAGGGCTCCAGCTGTATATGTAGGGGAGGATGACAGTGTCAGGCATAGGTGGGTGAGGAAGTTCTTGGTCCAGTGAAGGCTGGACGCCCCAGTGTGGGGGAAATCGTAGTGGGGAGGTGGGAGTGGGAGGGTGGGTGAGGGCATATCCTCATAGAAGCAGGAGGAGGGGGGATGGGATGGGGGTTCTTGGGTGGAGGGGGAAGGAGATTACATCTGAAATGTAAATAAAATATCCAATAAAAATTCAAATTTCAAAAAAAATGGCGGCAGGAGGGAAAGGGAAGAAGGATTTGCCTTTCAGCTTCAATCCTTGGCTATAATTAGCCTTCTCTTCCCCTTGGGAGCATTTTCCTAGCATCTCTATTTCATATGTTGATTAGGTAGAAGTCATTGAATGTTAATAGAAGCCCCTTCCTCTGGAATGAAGGGTTGGAATTGATTTTTAAATACTTCTTTCAAACTTACCATTCTCTTAAAGCAACTTTACTGAAAGAATGGAGACTAAAACAAGAGCCCTGAGGCTCATTCAAGCATCACTCTTACATAATAAGAGCCTTATTATATAATAAGAGCCCACCTCATTGAGGAGAGCAGTCCCCTGATTCCTTATCTCACACCTTCTCCAGGAAACTGTAGTGAATTTGTACGGTTTACCATTTCTCTCCCACTTGAATATAAATTACCCCAGGGTAAGGATTTTTATGTTTCACTCTCAGCTGTATTCTCAGGGTTTGCACAGAGAAAACGTTCAGCCAATATTTATTTGTTGCATTTTGTCTGATTGTTCAGACAGGGCTACAGGTGCCATTCCCAATTCCTCCCTCTCAGTCCCAACCCTTTAGAGCATACCAGTTTAACCTCAATCTGCCAGTGATTGAATCTCTTCATAGAATGTACTTCTTTGAATGCAACTACAGCCTATCCTGGTCTGTACCACGTGACAGGCCAAAGAATTAGCACTCTCTTGGAAGAACCCTCACATTGTGGCAGACTGACAGGAGTTGCTGGGTTAAAGCTCCTGCTTTCCCTTCTCATTTGGTTTAACGCTGAGGTGAACATTCTACACTAACTTCCTCTGTAAAATTAAGTGATAGTGGCCCAAACTGCCACTTTCTTGAAACACATATTTTGTATTAGCTGGTTTCTTTTCCCTGGCGCATTTCCTCACTTTCCTGGGATCACCTCCCAAATAAACCATTTGCACGTAAATTCTTGTCTCAAGGACTATTTACAGAGAACCCAAGTTAAGATAGGAAATGTTCAAAAATGTTTAAACTAATTAATGATTATAGTCTCTTACTGCCTTTTATGCCTATTAAAGTAAGCAGCAAACAGGCAATCTGTGGTTAGGTTTTGCCTGAAAATGTGTGTGTGTGTGTGGGGGGGGGTTGGTTGTCAAGGATGACAGCAATATCTGAATATATTCATATATGTAGCATATACTCGACATTCATGTATTTTCCCATAACTACTCTCCCAACTACTATATTATCTTCACTGATTAAAAGGGCTTTATTACCTGTCTGAGTCCTATAAACTAGGGTGCCTTTTTATAATGTACCAGATAGAAAATATTTTAGGTGTTATAAATCCTGTGCTGTCACATCTACTCAATTCTGCCATTGTGTTGTGAAAGCAATGGTAGATACGCAAATAGGCAACCATGTCCATAGTCCAATAAAATTTTGTTTATGGATATTACAATTTGAATATCATATAAGAGTCTTACTTTATAAAACTTTTTTTTATGATTTTCCACCATTTAAAAATGAAACAATTATTCTTAGCTCTTGAGCTATACAAAAGTAGGTGCTATGCAGATACAGGCCATTCATTGTTCTGCATAGTTGGCTTATACCTTCTATAGGTGTTTACATTGAAATTATGGCTTTGGAGAAAGTGTTCTTTATTTTTTCCAACCTCAGCAAGCAGCAGGCCTTACTTCTTTACTTCTCTACTTTTTTACCTATACCTTTATTCCTGAAGAGTCTGACACATTTATTCTAGAAGAATCTGGGAGATGTATCATCCTTCTTGAATTGAATTGTTGTAGCTTTCCAATGAACTTAATCACAAGATGTGGTAACTTAGGGGTGGCATTCCAGACAGATTCCTCATTACTTCATTGTGGAATAGTCGTGTAATTTCTCCCTGATAGTCTAGACCAATGATCCCTGGTAACACTGCAACATTTGTTCTATAGCTAGCTCAATGGTACCAGGTCAGCCTTAATGCAAAATAGTCAATGCAAACCTGCATTCTTGCTAGGATTGCTTCTTTGTTTGTAGGTTCACAGGGCAATGACAGGAATGGACATGGAAAGAAGTTAGCTAGTATTTACAGAATAGATTAACTTGTCTGCTTGATTAAGTCCTCCTCTGCTAAGGTAACTTTTTGGTCGCTATTTGCATGGAATACATCTTTTGTTGTTTTGAAAAATCTTGACTATATTATCTTTCTACAAATGTCTTTCCAACCAATTTCCAATCATATTTCTTCCACTTCTGCAATCATCAAGCCTAAACACTGGCTACAGCCTGTGAGTCAGTATGTAATCACACATCTGGTCATTTTCCTTCCAAGCAAAATGTATGATCCTGAGCTCTGTCTGAAATTATGCCCACTGCAAAGATTTACTTTCACCATGGTCCTTAGGGGTAGTCCCAGAAAGGGATTGTAATACTGAAGCTATCCACTCTATCTGTATATGAAAAAAATCATACAACCAGCTGCTGCAAATAAAGCCCCAGTGTTCTATTTCTTAGCAAACCATAATAATGCATAACCCCCATGGCTTATACTTGGGGATAGAAGGTATTGCAACAGTAGTATGGAACCATAGGCATTTAGGCTATTATTCATTACTTATTTGTGCCTTTAGGACTTTTTTTTTGGACCTGATCATGTATATACATATTTCTACACAGCTGGTGTGTAAATCTAATTTATTCCATAATGGGTCAGATAATATCATGAACAGCTCAGATTGCATGGTAACTTGGTTATCCATTGTCAATTGTTCAGTTTCTGCTAAGGGTCTATAGCAGCCCAAGAGCTGTATTTCAAAGAGAAAATATATTTGTAGAGTTATCTGTAGATGGTAGCTCCAAAATACCAAGGACCACTGCTACAATTCACCTATGGGATCTCACCAGATGCTACAGACAAGTTCCCTATCTGCCACTGATATTTAAGTACACTTGTGTTTGCTGGATAATATGGCCCAAGAAGCACAGCAGCTTCAGCCTGTTACAGAGCCTTCTCTTCTTCTGGTTCCCACTCAAATCAAATGGCTTTTCAAGTCACTTGGTATTCAGTTCATGTTGGAAGGTCAAAGAAGCAGGAGTTTGGTGTCAGCAGAGGATAGCAGCAACAGGGATATGCTCACTCAGTAAGAAGCAAAGGCAATCAAGCCGACAAGCAATGCTGCTTTATCCTCACATGGCTTTATAGTCTGTCCACCTGCTAGCTGAGAATTACTATCCACTCTGAGGGACGATTACCCCTTCATATGATCTTTACAAAGACATCCCTAAAGAAGTGTGTCCTAACTGATAATAGATTCTGCCAAGTTGACAAACAAGATTAATCATCACTAGATTTCAAATCATGCATGCCCTGGTAAAAGCCTCTTCAACAAATAGTATAGGGAAAACTGGATATCCACGTGCAGAAGAATAAAATTAGGTCCGTTTCTTTTACTGCACCAAAATATATACAAAATCATGGGTTTTGCATGTAAATTGAGTGAAGTAACCGAGACTCAGAAATAGGAATATTGAATATTCTTTTTTCATCTGAGACTCCTAGCCCCAAATATTCAGATGCAAATACATAGCCTAGAATGACTGCAGAAACCAGGAAAGTCAAGAGGGGACAATATAGGGGTGAGCAGGTGAGGGAACAACTGAAAGGGAAATAGCAGGATACAAATGATCTGAAGGGGGACATGGGAAAATAGGGGAGGGTTCTCATTAGGGAAGGGAAAAAATAAATACAGAAGAAGTATGGAGCAAAATTACACTAAAGATGTCTGAAAAAGACACAAAGAATTATTCTATTAATGATTACTTACAAATATCTATAATGTACATAAGTCAGACTTATAATTTAAATGAAATTTTCCCATCTGGGCTGACAATACTTCCACCAAGAGCCAAAGACCATTTAAAACAAACAAACAAACAAACAGACATCCAGTATCAGGCATGAGAAGCCCTGCTGGGGTTGCCAAAGAGATTTCCAAAACATTACAGGTTATCGTTGTTGTCCTTGATTGTCCCCTAGAGGTGGAAGGAAGTGCCTATTGCTAAAGACACCATATACTTCAGACACAGGGCCTAGAGGTTCCTGATATGAAAACCTCCTCCTTGACAACTAGCTTTCCTGGTAGCAAAAGACACCATGCAAGCTTCCAAAGGAGGGAAGCAACTAATAGTCCTGTCCATTTATGATGCCCATGAACTACAATGAAAACCAGCATGGCACAATAACTCTAGGGGTACACATACTTTATGGTAACTAACACCTCTCTAATTTAATTTAAGACCTGCTCAACAAGAGGGAAATAATGCCAGGTATTGGAAACCTACCCAAATACCCAGAGAAAGTGAACTCATGGTTATTGGAGGAGAAACTTGAACTACTACTTTACTAATCCATCATCATCTCATGGCAATCTAAACGTTTGTCCTAATACTCACAGGTAAGTGTAGTCTCCACCCTTCAGCAAGGAAACTTCTCGTCGCAACCTTTGCAGCAGAGTATTACAAAAAAGAAAAAAGAGAAAGAGAAAGAAAGAAAGAAGAGGAGGAGGAAGAAGAAAAGAAAAACAAAACAAAAAACCCCAGCAACCAATCGAAATGCAGAGTTGTGGAACTCAGTTCCAGTTGATAAATCTGTAACACAAATAGGTGTACGTGGGAGTTTAGAGGGAAGAAAGGGAAAGATTTAATTATGTTCTCAAGAATTAACAAAAAATAAAAATAAAAGTGTTCAGTATCCTTGGCTATTACAGAGTAAAACTACTTTGCAATTCAATCACTTGCCAGTCAGAATGAGTGACATCATGAAATCACTATGGACATTTCTTAATAACCCCAAAATAAAACTACCAATATGTCCTAGCTACATCACATCAATTTAAAAATATCCAGAAGTCACCTCAAAATCTAGAGTCATTGTGCATAGCGTTCAGAGTGTGTGCACTGTGATAAACAAATGGCTGTGAATCCTCTAGCATGTGTTCATGTTTGGGACCTCATAGATGGCTCAAGGGGATCTTTAGAGAGCCAGGGGCAGTGCCTGCCAGAAGGAGCCTGGCAAAAGTAATTGGTCTCCTGAACCCTGGATAGAGACTATTGTAAAGTCTGTGGAATAGGAGACTGACTGGAAGAATTGTGGTCGAAGCAATGGCAGATCAGAATCCATTAAAATATTGTTTGAGGAAGTTGTTCTTACCCTGTCGAGGGCATGCAGTTCAATCCATTCCTTACTCACTCACCCAACACCTTTGCAGTAACTACCACCATATGCCTGATTCTGAACTACATTCCATAGAGAACAAAAAGAAAGAAGACACAGTTCTTGACCATCAAGAGCTCATAGTCCAGCAGAGTAGTGAGAAAGGCAACAATAAGCAACCCTTCTGACATTGGGAAGGTCTCTAACTGGGGCATGTGCAAGATGCTCAAGACACAGTGATTCAAATGACTACCAGGAAAGCCCCCACATGGTGCACAGACATGGTTCTTTGTTACAAAGAGCAGAAATGTAGGAGCACTCAGAGCAGAACCAGCAAGAGCAAAGGCCTTAGATACTAAGGAGGACATACCACACGTGTGCTGCGGTGAGATGATGGTCTGCTGAGCAGTGGCAGTCGGTATGGTAAAGGAAGTGGAAGGAGATACAGTGGATGAGGCTAATGTGCAGGGCTATGGAGCCTGTTCAAAGACATTGGCATTTACACTTCTGCTAAAGAAAGCCACTGAAAGATGCAAAGCATAAGAATAAAGTCGCCAGTTCTGCATTTTAGAAAAGCAACCAATGTGAATAGCATCAGCAAGAGATACAAGCTCAGTGGTTTCATCTGTTTTAAACATCCTGTAAGCTGCACCAAGTCACAGAATGACTGTGGTAACACCCAGGTGAAGCTCAGTGGCCTCAGAAAAGGACCCAAACTTCTTTGTCATTAAGATTTTATCACCCCTCCAACTTCATCTTCTATTTTCTGTTCCACCTCATCCTTGGGAAATTTCTACATGAAGGAGGGTGTAAGAAGCCTAAGCTGGTAATTTTGATGGGGAAAGATGGGTCCTTATTTAAATCTAATTAGAGCCATTGTGAATGAAAACAGTAAGAATATACTGAGTAATTAGCTTCTCTAAATAATTCAACGGGAGGAATTTGGTCCTGGCAGGGAGAGTTCTCAGCTTGGTCACTTACTGTGTGGAACTGGGCAAATTCCTCAGCTTTCTGAGCTTTACTTTTCTCAGTTGGAAGACCCTCAAAGCTGTTAACTCAACCCAGTTTCCTCCCTCTGGATCCATCCCCTTTCTGTCTCTCATTAGAAAAGAGCAGGTTTTCTAAAAGATAGCAACCAAATATAACAAAATTAAATATAAGAAGATAAAACAAAACCATCACATTGAAGTTTGGCAAGAACAACAAAAGGAAAAGAGCTGCAAGAGAAGGCCCAAGAATCAGAGACCCATTTGCTCACACACTCCATGAAAATAGTAAAGTGAAAGTTATATATATGCAAAGGGCCTGCTGTAGAACCATGCAGGCCTTGTGCTTGCTGCTTCAGACTCTGTGAGTTCATATGAACTTTGCTCAGTTGATTTAGAGAGACTTGCTTTCCTGGTGCCCACTGTCCCCTTGGCTCTTAACACTTTCTGCTTCCTCTTTTGAGGGGCTTCCTAGCTCTGAGGGGAGAGGTTTTGATGGAGATAAACCATTTAGAGCTGTGTGTTCCAAAGTTCTCTCTCTCTCTCTCTCTCTCCCTGTGTGTGTGTGTGTGTGTGTGTGTGTGTGTGTGTGGTGTGTGTGTGTGATGTGTGTGTGTGTGTGTGTTGTGTGTGTGTGTGTATGTGTGTGTTAAAGTTATGCCACTTGGGCTGACAGTGTTTCTACCAAGAGCCAAGTGGTAGTAGTTTGAATAAGAGGTCCTATAGGCTCATAAATTTGTATGCTTTGTCTTTAGTTGTTTGAAATGTTTGGGAAAGAATGGGAGGTATGGTCTTGCTGAAGGAGGTGTGTTATTGGGAGAGAGCTTTAAGATTTTAAAAGCCCATACCAAGACCAGTGTTTCTTTGCTGCTGTCTTCAAATCAGATGTAAAGTCTTCAACTACTGCTCCAGCACCATTCCTGTCTGCTTTCCACAGTGATGATCATGGACTGACCCTATAAAACCGTAAGCAAGATACAATTAAATTCTTTATTTTATAAGAGTTGCCTCATTGATGGTGTGTCTTCACAGCAATAAAACAATAACTGAGACAGAAGTTGGTAGCAAGGACTTGGGTATTTCTGTGACAGGCTTGACCATGCTGTGGTTTGGAGAAATATGGAAAGACTTGTAAATTTTGCATTAGAAAAGCAGTTGAACACTATGAATGAGGCTTACTGGGCCATCCTAGTACAAGCATGAAAGACAGTGATGCTAAGGTCAATTCGAACTATGGGTACCCATCTCAAGGAGTTTCAGAGTTAGTGATCATTCTTAGGTGAATCTACAACAAAAAGGAGCTAATAAAACAAAAGAGATACAAAATGTAACAATTTGGGGAAATGAGAACCAGAAAGTATAATGTTGGAGTCAAGTCCTTTACTTGAGTACATAAAAAGTTTTTTAAAAGGCCTGATACTGAATGGAGTAAAAGAAGTGGTAACCTCAAGAAACATCCCCCTGCCCCATGCAGCTAATCCTGATGCCTGTGAAAGGAAAAAGACTGAGGGATTCCCAAGGCCTAAAAAAATGTAAAGTTTATGTAAATATAATTCAAGGAAGGGACCAGTTCCAGCCTGAGGAAGCAGAAGAATTTAGCTACTTCAGTCACATAGTTCATTTTTAGAGTCAAGAAAGATACAGGAAAGGTGTTATGGGATCCTCTTCCATGGTTAAGGAAAGTCTCTGAGGCTAGGTGTGGGGAGTCCCTGCATAGAAGCCCATAGCATGAAGCTGCACAGGTGAAATCTGGGTTGCCTTGCAAACCACAAGATGTTGAAGATGACTGAGTCATAGGATACCTGACAAGGGCAGCTGTAAACAGAGTGTGGATATAGTGGGAGAGAGAAGTATATTCCATTCAACAAACGTGGACAGATTTCGAAGTCTAGAGAATACTTTGAATTAAGACTTGGAGATGAAGACTTTGGAATTTGCCCTGCTGGTTTTCAGTCTTACTTTGGCCCAGCATTTCCTACTATGCTCCCTTTCCTCTCTTTTGAAATACTAATACTTATTCTCTCCCATTGCATTTTGAAAATATGTTATTTGCTTTTAGCTTTTGCATGGCATTACAGTTAAGAGGTTAACTTGAGTCTCAGAAAAGATTTTTGAACTTTTGAACAGTCTTGAGACTGAAAGTATGGAGACTATAAAAGTAGTACTGAATGTACTTTGCATTATGATTTGGCCACAATCCGATGGGAGTTAGGGAGTGAAATGTGATGATTTGAAAAATAATGCCCACCCCCTAAAAAGGCGCATGTATTTAAATGCTTGCTATCCAGTTTATGGAACTGTTATGGAAAGATTCTGACCTATGATTTTGTTTGAGTAGATGTGGCCTTAACAGAGAAGGTATGTCACTGGGAGTAGGCTTTGAGGTTTCAAAAGACCATGCTAGGCTCAGAGTCTCTCTCTGCTTACCTCCTGAGGATCCCGATGTAAAGCTTTCAGCTACTCTTCCAGTGCCATGCCTGTCTGCTTCCTGCCATGATGATTTGGTGCTAATCCTCTAAAATGGTAAGCAAGCCTCTAGTTAAATGCTTTATAAGAGTTCATTTTGGACATAGAATCACAGATGACAGAGAACATGTGGTGTTTGTCTTTCTGGGTTTGAGATTCCTCACTGAACATAATATTTTCTAAATGAGCAAATTATGGTACCTGACATATCTTTATAACTCTTTTTAAAAGTACTTCTCTATTGAATATACTTTGAATGTGTGAATTAAACAGGTAAATGTTAGGGTGTGAGGAACAATGAGTCTGTTGTATCTTGTTTTTCAGGAAAAGTAAATCGGGTTCAAATCAGGACAAAGTGACAAGAGTGATAGATAGTTCTTCAGTCTGCAGAGCAGAGAGAGAATGTGTAGCAATGAATAATAATACTAAAAATTTATGGAGTATTTGCAAATTATACAGGATGCTTTCATTTTGTTATCTTTGGTTTTCTAATTCTTCAAGGTAGTTGTTAATACCTCTGTCTTGCAAAAGAAGAAAATGAGGCCCAGGAGGATTTAATGATTTATCCTATACTACCAAACAGTGATTCCAGGCACAGAATCCAAATCTACATCTGTCTTCATCCAAAGACTGCACAGTTTCTATTATTTATCATGTAGTAATCATTGTAAACATTTGAATAAGGACTTCTGTGTGCCATAATTCTAAGTGTTATACACATACGCTAGGTCCCTCCTATCTAAGATTTCATTAACTTCAATCGAGGCTCAAAATTATCAAGTGAAAAACTCTAGAAATAAACAATTTGAATGTTTTCATTTATACTCCCAGAAGCATAATGAGATTTTAGGTCATCCTACTGGACCAAGCCCAGAACATCAATACTTCCTTGTCTAGCATATTCATATTGTGTATAGTACCTTATTGTCAGTGACGACATAGTAGCTATCTTGGTTCTTAGATTGACTGTCATGGTATTATGGGGCTTCTCTTTGAGTAAGTCTCAAACACAAGAGTAGTGATTGAGAAAAAAAGTAACAACAGCAAGGTATAAAACATGAAATGGTGAACTAACTCCAGTACTATGTAGCAAGCAACACTGCTTGGGATATAGGAAGAAACAGTGTCTATATGGTAGGGTACAATTAGCTGTTTTAAGCATCTGCTGAGTATCTTAGACAATATCTCTTGCAGATAAGGGGAAAAATACAGTACTAGTTCATTTAAATTATACCTTGGGAATTCACATGAAAACAACTGAAGTATGTTACAGACAGACTAATAAAGGATTTGAAAAATATTTTTGCTTAAGCTTAAGTTCTTCAAGCTTCCTAAACCTGGAAAATCAGATGTCATTGTGTGTGAAATTGGAATTTTCTTTGCCAGATATTATTAGAGTTATTTTCCTTATGAAAGATAGCTGGCATGGCTTGGGAGTGCTGAAATGTTGACTGCCTATAAATTACTCAAGTTAGCCAAGAAACTATTTTGCAATATTTTGAACTTTATTTTATATCTAAAAGGCGATCATTGGGTTTTATGAGTATGGGACTACAGTGATGAGTCCTAGAAATATGTGAATAATAAATCATAAGGTCTCCTAGAGAATATGTGTAGATATGGCACTTACATATTAGAACGCTATTCTTAGTATGCTGCCGAACCAGGCTGCTAGAAAAGAAGGCTCTGGAAAAGAAGGGCAAGATATATAAAACAATATGGTTCAATAAAGAGTAAAAAGAGATGTTTGCAAGGAAATGTAGTGAGAGGTATGTTTGGTTTTGAAGTTTAGCTTTACTGGGAATCTATTCTGCAATTTTCTACTCTACAATAACACAAGGCAGTAAAAAGGTAATTAGAGGGAGAGAAATCAACAATTACCTTTACTTGGAATTCTAACATTAAGTAAGCAAATTTGGGAAGGATATGTAATGTCTTGGTTTGCAAACACAAGAGACCTATGCTGTAGTTCTTCTATTCAGTACATATTTACAAAATTCTTTAAGTGGTTTAAAAAACAGAAGGATAGATCTTTACAACAGCTAAAGTCTTTGGTGTCAAAATTACACACACACTCCCAAATGCTCATTTTGAGATTTCTAGAAACATACTGCCTCCCACCCAAGGCAGAGTTAGCTTTGTTAGTTCTCCGACTCTTTGGAGACATGGGAGAGAGGAAAAAAGCAGCAGAGATTTCTATTTGTTTCTGCACAAATTAGATAAGTTTGAGTTTGTTTCGTGCATTTTGCTGCTCATGCTAACCAAAATTGTTTGGAGAAGTGAAAGACAATTTATATGCTTCTTTTCTAGAACTTATACAGTTTTTTAAGCCTTATTATTTATTCATTTCCTTCTAAAAATTATTTTGTTAGCTATAAGACAATAGACTATTCATTTTAACATAATTTCTCTGAATGCTTATGATCTTTTATTCATTACTTTTAAAAAGGCATTTTCAGAATTGATACCCCAGAAATATACATAGAGAGATGTGATCAGATACTTTTTTGGCATCATTAAAAAACAGCAGCCTAGTCAACAAATGATGTTGTCTATTTGATATATCTTTCTCACCCAGAACTGAATTCAATTCAAAATGGAGCAAAGCTGTTAATTTACAACCTGAACTGTTGAAACAAGAAGAGACAAAAACATGAGGAAAATCCTTCAAAATAAAGGTTTTTGTAAGAATTTTCTGAATAGGACTCCAATATCACATGAAACCACCCCAAAATTTATAAATGTGCACAACAAAGGAAACCATCAGCACAAGGAAAGAACAGCCTACACAATGGGGAATAACCTTTGCCTACTAAGACAGGTAGTTAATATCAAGAATACATAAAGAAATTAAAAAAATAAACAGTAATCACGAAATGGGTCAGTTATTAAATGAACCAATGGTTTGAATAAATAGGCTAACGATTCTCATCCAAAGAAGAAATATAAATATCAATTTTTTAAATGTTCAACATCTTTAGCTATTAAAGAAACGAAAACTAAAGTTCCACTTAGGATTCCATTTTCTCCCAGTCAAAATAACTCTAACCAAGAAAAACAATGACAAAAAACGTTGCGGAGGGTGTAGAAAATTTGAAAACTTTACTTGCTGCTGTAGTAACAGCAATGTAAACAGCTACTATAGAAATAATATGGAGGTTTCTTTAAAAACTAAAAGAACTATTACATGACCCAGCGATACCATTAAGATATCCATGGGTTCATATTTGTTATCACCTTATTCATAATAGCAAATAAATGAAACCAGTCTAGATGTTCATCAACAGACCAATGCATAATGAAAATGTGGTACATATACACAAAATAATTTTATTCAGCTATAAAAAACCTGGATAAAATAAAATTCAGAATGAAATCCATTGATCTGTATATTCTTATAGCTCTCTCTCCTATGTAGATCTTAGCTTTTAACTTTTATATTGTGTGTCTATGTGGGTATGTTTGTATGGGTCATGAACCTAAAAAGGTGACAATGACAAAGTAACAAGATGGTTTAAGGATGATGAAAAGAGGGCAACAGACTATGTGTGACACAAAGATAGAAAGAAGACGGCTTGGGATGCAGGGTACATATGGGATAGACAAGAAAATGGAGAAAACAGCTGAGGAGGATTGAGAAAAACGTGTGTGTGAAAATACCATAATGAAATTCACTACTTTGCATGCTAATTAAAAACCAAACCACGTAAAAAGAGAATAGGTAATAATGAAACAAAGCAAAGCTAAGCACTATTAAACATTAGGAATAAAAACGTACACAATTTCAAAGATGAAATAAGTCAAAAACTTTAAAAACAATAGATTTCATGATTGGCCTTAGGGTGCAGATAGTTGAAAATGTAAACAGAACATTCCTAGGAAATATAACTTATTAAAACCGACTAAACAGAAACCTGAGTAAACAAACTTTGAAGAGCCAAGTCAATAGCTGAAAATTCCCTCCCACGCAAGCCAGCAACAGTAGGCCTGAATGATCTAATGAGTGAATTCTACAAAATATTAAAGCAACATTGAACTCCAATATTCCATAGACTGTCTAGATAATACAAAATAATCATTCCATTTTATTTGGGCTTCTATTATTTTGATTCCAAAATCATGCAGGAACATTTTAAGGGAGGAAAGCTGCTAATTACTAATTAATATAAATGTAAACATTTCAAACTTTAATGAGATTTTAGTAATATAATATTTATAAAAAAATACTTTCAATAAAATTTTACTTGGGAGATATGCATTTTTAACATTTTAAAATATGTAAAATAGCCAGACTTATAGTACCAGGCATGCATTTTCTTCTGTAGACAAATCAGAAAGCAGTTAGTTATCCTATACTTGTCATTACTATTGTTCAAAAGAACTGCTGAATAAGAGTAATAACACCCCTCCACACTGCCCCAGCATCCAATACATCACACTCTAGTACTATGAAATCTATCCAGCAGTGAGAAAATTTCCTGGCCAGTACCAACATGATTTGTCCATATCCTGTGAGCAAAAGGTATGGTTCCTTCAACAATACAGCCTTATCATCAAGTTATGGTGGGCAACCAAAGGCAATGGCAATGGTCTGTATTCTGTTGGGATCAAGAACACCAACAATTGAAGGCAAAGGGTCCCATACCAAGCACTGGGCCTCTTATTTGGCAATTTGTGACTTCTGGGAGATATATTATCCCTTGTACAGGATAACTGCAACTCTTTCATGTGAAAATATATATTAATCTTATAAAATAATAGGTTTTAATATGGACTTTTCAAACACTTTAAATAGAATTTCTATATCATAGCCTCTCACCCTGCAGGGTTCAGAGATCACAACAGCACATGGGATGGATGGATTGATGGATTGTAAGAGCCAGAGGTCAGAGAGGAACAGAGCAAACCAGTAACTTCTGGACAAGACAGAGATGCTGCACTCATAACACACAACAAATGTGGTTGCCTGTCCTGCACAAGATCAAGCCAGTCAATATCTTATTATTTCATTGCTACTTCATAACTGTAAATTTGTTACTATTATGAATTGTAGTGTAAATACCTGTTATGCAGAATATCTGATATGTGACCTCCAAAGGAGTCAAGATCCACAGGTCAAAGAGAGGAAGAGGGGAAGCAGGAGACAGATACTTCATTTTGGATGGGGGAGCTTGGAGGATAAAATGTAGGTAGCTGAGGTCCCCACTCTGTCTGGTGGCAGATCCTCCAGGATCTGTTACCTCAGCTGAGGATTTATAACTTAAAATAGCTTACAACATTAGGATGCTAGTTGCTGTGCCCAACGGTTGTGCTGCCTTTTGATTCTAAACTAAGATTGTGTGGTGTTTTCCTTTACAGGGCAACTCAACTGAGTTCCAGAGAAAGGTACAGCGGTAGAATGTGGATTTGCGAGAAGTGCACCCCAGCTAGCCATGGGAACTTGGAAGTGTGGGACTGGCATGACAGCGGCCCGCCATGGAAACTTAGTGAGCTGGGTGGAAAGAGTAATTTTGGAGCTCTGAGTAACAGAGAGTCTGCTGGGCAGGCTGAGGACAAGCTGGCCTGTCTGCCAGTGCCCTGCCTGCGGTAGCGTGGGATTGATTTTTTAATATTTCGCACAACACTTGTCTTACAAACAAACAAATAAACAAACTAAACCAAGAATATATCAGAATCTTCTATAACAAACATCATATTTAGTGGAAAATTATAACAGTTATTTTTATTATATTCAGTGTGATATATGAACCAATCATTGACCAGAGGGACTCTTGTAGCCCAACATTTAAGAAAAAACTTAAAAAACATGTATGCATATATTTCAAGTTAAAATAAAAAATTGATAAATTATCTCATATTTGTGAGTCACTAGTTTTTGCTTACCATTTGTTTTCATTACTTCATATTCATATATATATACATACATATATATGACAAGAATATTTAAAAATACCTTCTTAGCAAATTCCAAGTATACAATTAATTATTTTTTTTCTTTTTTTTTTTACCATTTTATTTTATTTTATTTTATTGCTTATTCATTTTGTAACCTGTCCCAGTCACCCCCTCCCACAATCCTTCCCCATCTCTTCTTTTCTGAGTACCCCCTCCTCCTGTATCCCCCACCCTGCCACTTTAAGTCTCTGAGAGGCTATTAACTGTAGTCACCAAGTTCTGCAATAGACAGGTTGAATTTCTTTTTCTTCTTGAAGAAATATTTTGTATATTTATTTGTGTGTGTGTGTATGTGTGTGTGTGTGTGTACGCGTGTGGGCAGGCATGTGTGTGCATGTGTGTATGTGTCCCTGTTAGTCAATGTGAATATGTGTGTACAGATGCACAGAGACAAGAAAGAGGTGTTGGATCCACTGGAGCTGTGGTTACAGCTGTTTGTGGGACATTCAGATTGTTATAGGGGTGTTCAGTCTTTTAATCTTCTGATTAAGCAGAAAGCCTTCTTAACCACTGAGATACCTCTTCAATCCCAAAACTTACTTTTTTCTAGCTAAAATTTTATATTCTTTGACAAACATCTCCCCAATTCTCCCCCAAACCTTTGGTAGCCACTATTCTATTCTGAGTTCAGCACTTTTATATTCTAGCTATAAATTATGCCAAGTAGTGTTTGTGTATGTGTGTGTGTGTATGTGTGTGTGTGATTTCATTTGGCATAATGTACACCTAGTGTTCCCATGATGGGAGGAATTTCTGTTTTATAAGGGTTGATATTATATTATTCATATAAACATATTTCATCCATTCATCTGCTGGCAAGCACTTAGATTGTTTCTGTGTCTTGGTTATTGAAAATAGTGTTGCAATGAACTTGGGAGGATATCTCTTTGCATATTAATCTTGTTTCCGTCACATATGTAATCAATGGTAGTAGCACTGCTGGATCATGACAAGTGTAGTTTTAAATTCATTTATTTTTATTATTTTTAATTGTGCATATGTATGAATATCTGTGTGTGAGTTTGTGCACATGAGTGCAGTTGCCCATGGAGGCGCCAGTGGCACCTGATCTCTGGATCTGGAATCATAGGCAGTTGTGAGCCACTTGATATGGATACTGGGAACTGAACTCAGATCCATTTCAAGAGCAGTAAGTATTCTTAACCACTGGCCTGTCTTTCTAGATCTGTAGCTTTAAAGATTTTAACAAACTACCTAGTGTTTTCCACAATGACTTCACTAATATGTATTCTCACCAGCAAAGCCTCCCCTATTTTCTACACTTCTACTAATAAGTGCTTCTTTTCACCTCAAGAATAGCCTTTGTAATAGGTACACAGTTATGTCTCAATGACATTTTATTTTTCATTCCCTTGACAATTCATGCTGTTGGGTGTCTGTTTTCATATCTCTCTTGGTCTCATATATATATATATATATATATATATATATATATATATATATATATATATATATGGCATCTTTGAAGAACTGTTTGTGTTGGTCCTTTGCCCAATTAAACTCAAGTTCACTGTCTATAAGTTGCTTGAGTTCTTGTATATTTTGGGTAATAGCTCCTTATCAGATGTACTACTTTCAAATATTGTCTCCCCTTCCTAAACTGTTGCATCAGTTTCTTTCTTCACTTACTGTGCAGAAACAGTGGTACCATTTATCTGCTTTTCCTTTCTTGTTTCTGTTTTTGAAGTCATAATCCAGCCATCCCACCACCCCTAAAAGTAGAAGAAAAAAATGTTGCCTAGGTGATTGTTATAAAACTTTACCTCTAAGTTTTCTCCTACTAATTCTGTAGACTCTGGTTTCATGTTTAAGTCTTTATTCTTTTCAAGTTGATTTTTATGTGCTGTGAACTAAAGGTTCAGTATCATTCTTCTGCATGTGGATATCCAGGGTTCCTGACACAATTTACAGAAAAGATGTAATTTCCCCATTATGTGTTCTTGGCAACTTTGTCAGAAATCAATTGAGCATAAAGGCATGGATTTATTTCTGGGCTCTTATTCTTTTCCTTTGATGTCTATGTCTGTTTATACGCTAGTATTATGAAGTTTAATTGGTAGAGTTTTGCAGTGTATTTGAAGCCAGGTAGTGTGTGGCTTTCAGTTTTTGCTTGTTGCCTGTGTCTTAGTTACACAGCAATTAAACAACTCCTAATGACATATAGCTATACCCATAGATCAGTGCAATGCTCAATCCTCTTCAACAAAGCTCCTTCTTGCAGTAGATAGTAATTAACATATTTACAATGGCACAATATGCACAGAGTAAGAGGTTTTGGAGTTCTATCTTTGAATGAGATGTCTTTATCACATCTTTCCCCTCAGGACTCAGGGTGCTATATGGAAGAGGGATTGGAAAGATTATGAGTCGGGAATTGTAGATAATTTTAAGGAAACAGAATTTTCCAGACACATCAGGGCAGATTCATATACAAACTCATAGAGACTGACAGCATGCATCGGATCACAAGAGCCCAATCCAGACAAAATACTAACACAGAGGAAGGGTAGTAGAGATGAAGTCTCACACTTACCCAATGGATAGGTACTGTAGAGAGAAAGAGTTGTTTACTGCAATGGAGTATCTCTGGGCACATCATTCACATTCCAGGAAAGGCCCTCTGCTCAATGGCATTTGACCAACACAAAATGGACTCTGTGTCTTTTTAAATTTTTCTTTTAGGAGAAAGGGAAAAAAACATGACATTAGGTGGGTAGAGAGAGGGGAGAATCTCAGAGAAGTTGGGGAATGGGAAAGAATATGATAAAAAAAAACCCATACTGTATGAAATTCTCAAGGAATAAAAATTAAAAAGAATTCTGTACTAAAGCCTTCAAAGAAGAGCTAATATCAACACTCCTCAAACTACTCCATAAAATAGAAACAGAAGGAACACTACCTAATCCATTCTATGAAGCCACAGTTATTCTGATACCTAAACCACACAAGAACCCAAAAATAAAGAGAACTTCAGACCAATTTCCCTTATGAATACTTATGCAAAAATACTCAAAAAAATTCTTGCAAACCAAAAACAAGAACACATCAAAAGCATCATTCACCATGATCAAGTAGACTTCATCCCAGGGAAAATAATCCACTATATAAACAAACTCAAAGAAAAAAATCACATAATCATCTCTTTAGATGCTAAAAAAGCATTTGACAAAATACAACACCCCTTCTTGTTAAAAGTATTGGAGAGATCGGGAATTTAAGGCCCATACTTAAACATAACAAAAACAATATACTGCAAACAAACAGCCAATATCAAATTAAATGGAGAGATACTTGAAGCAATCCCACTAAAATCAGGGACAAGACAAGGATGCCCACTCTCCCCATATCTATTCAATATAGTACTCAAAGTTCTAGCTAGAGCAATAAAACAACAAAAAGAGATCAAGGAGAAACAAATTGGCAAAGAAGAAGCCAAGGTATCACTATTTCCAGAAGATATATAGTATACATATGCAACTGCAATAACAGAGAATCCCTACAGCTGATAAACAATTTCAGCAAAGTGACCAGATATAAAATTAACTCAAATTAATCAATAGCCTTCCTTTATACAAATGACAAATAGGCTTAGAAAGAAATTAGGGAAACAACACCATAATAGTCACAAGTAATATAAAATATCTTGGGGTAACTCTAACCAAACAAGTGAAACATCTGTGTGACAAGAACTTCAAGTCTCTCAAGAAAGAAATCAAAGACCTCAGAAAATGGAGAGATCTCCCATGCTCATGGATTGGTAGAAACAACATAGTAAAAATGGCCATCCTACCAAAAGCAATCTACAGATACAATGCAATCCCCATCAAAATTACAACACAATTCTTCAAAGACATGGAAAGAGCAATTCTCAATTTCATAAGGAAAAACAAAAAACTCAGGATAACGAAAATAATTCTTAACAATAAAAGAACTTCTGGGGGAATCACCATCCCTGACCTCAAGCTATACTACAGAGCAATAGTGATAAAAACTGCATGGTATTAGTACAGAGACAGACAGGTTGATCAATGGAATAGAATTAAAGACCCAGAAATAAAATTACGCATTTATGGACATTTGACTTTTGACAAAGAAGCCAAAAATATACGATGGAATAAAAAAGCATCTTCAATAAATGCAGCTAGTCTAACTGGCAGGTGATATGTAGAAAATGAAAATAGATCCATATTTGTCACATTGCACAAAGCTCAAGTCCAGGTGGATCAAGGACATCAACGTAAAACCAGATGGGGTATAGAATTAAACAAAGAATTCATAGCAGAGGAATCTCGAATGGCTGAGAAGCACTTAAAGAAATGTACAAAGTCTTTAGTGATCAGGGAAATGCAAATGAAAATGATCCTGAGATCCCACCTTACATCAATCAGAATGGCTAAAATCGAAAACTCAGGTGACAGCACATGTTGGTGAGAATGTGGAGAAGAGGGAGGGAGGGACTTAGGTGGGAGAGGGACAGGGAGGGTGAAAGGGGAACACTATCAGGTAATGGGGGAGGGGAGACAGGAGTGAAGCCCCAAGGGCCAGCAGAAAGAATGGAAACAGGCTACCTCCGGAGGTAGGAGATGGAGGGACCCTCTAAAATGTACCAGAGACCTGGGAGGTAAGAGATGCTCGGGACTCAAAGGGAGGGACCTAAAATCAAATGCTCAACAGTGGGGAGGGGGAACTTGTAGAGTCCACCTCCAGTAGAAAGACAGGGCATCAATTAGAGATGGAGTTGCCATCCTAGTCAAAAACTCTGACCCAGAATTGTTTCTATCTAAAAGAACTACACGGGTAAAAATGGAGAAGAGACTGAGGAAAAGGAGGTCCAGTGACTGGCCCAAATTGGGATCCATCTCTAGGGAAGGCTCCAAGGCCTGACACTATTACTGATGCTGTGGTGTGCTTAGGATAGGAGCTTAATATGGCTGCCGTGACCAAACAAGCAGCTGAAACAAGCAGTCAGATGCAGATACTTATACCCAACCGATGGACAGTAGCTGGGGATCCCTGTGGTTGAATTAGGGAAAAGCTAGAAGAAGCTGAGGAGAAGGGCGACCCCATAGGAAGACCAGTAGTCTCAACTAACCTGGATCCCCCCGCCGAGATCTCTCAGACACTGAGCCACGAACCAGGCAGCATACACCAGCTGATATGAGGCCCCCAACACAATATACAGCAGAGGACTGCCGGGTCTGGGCTCAGTGAGAGAAGATACACCTAACCTTCAAGAGACTGGAGGCACCTCTTGGAGGTGGGGTGGTGAGGGAGAAGACAATGAGGAACTATTTGGGGGTGGACCTGGAGGGGGATAATGATATTTTTGAACTCTAAAAAAGGTTTAAATAATGATAAATATAATATAATATAATTAATATAATATAATATAATATAATATAATAATATAATATAATAAAAATTGCCTTAGCTTTGCTGGGTATTTTATGCTTTCCTATTTACTATAGGACATTTTCCTATTTCTACAAATATTTCATTAGAATTTTTACAGATATGTCATTGGATATGTATATCATTTTCGGTTGTATGAACCTTTTAATATTATTCAATTCATAAGTACAAACCAATTTCTATTTCTGTGTTCTTCAATTATTTTCACTAGTGTTTTATAATTTTAAAGTAGAAATCTTCACATCATTGGTTTTATTTCTCAGTGTTTTATTCTTTTGAAGCTATTGTAATTGAGGTGAATTTCTTGATTTCTTTTCTAAAAATTCATCCTTAGTATATAAACATGGTACGGACTTTTGCTTGCTGATTTTGTATAATATAAATTTATTGAAGTTCCTAATTCTAATAGCTTTTTTGAGTCTTCATAATATCTTTGTCATAAATGTATGCATCTAAACATGATCTTCCTTCAATGTAACATTTTCCTGGTGATCTCACCCAGCATGCTAAGGATGAAACTAAACAAAGTAGAGTTTATTAGAATTCCAAAGTAAAAACTAAAATTAGTACCACTTAGAGAATATACAAATGTCTACCAGGTGTGTAAAATATTCCAAAATGATTGCATGACATTATATACAAAGTTCATTTTATATAGTTCTTGAGCATGAATTTTATCATAACTTGTAATGCCATATTTGGTTGATATCCCTGAGATATCTGTTTTTTTCTGAAGGGAATTGGAGGAGAAATTGAATTGAGGAAGATGGGAGGTGTGTGTGTGTGGGGGGGGAGACTGAGAGGAGAGGAGGGAAGGGTAACTGCAGTCAGAATGTACTGAATGAGAGAAGAATAAAGTTTAAAAAAGAAAAGGAATTGCTTGTTTTAAGTAAGTACATGATGTGTATTGGGATGCATTCATAGCTGTCTTTGGCTGTATGCAACCAAAAGGCCACAGGATGGCCAAGCCAGGATCTATAGAGAAAATATTTACAAGAACATTCACAAAATTTACTAAATATAGGACCTATTCACCACAATTAGACCCACAAGATGCCAGTGTGGCTGCTGGCTCTGCCAATCCACCCCGTTGCCCCCCCCCAACAATGCTCAGCTGAGCCCAGACCATTCCCGCTATGCCCGTGGTACCTTGTAGAAATGAGACTCTTAATGCTTAAAGATTATCCAATAGTCGGGCGGTGGTGGCGCACGCCTTTAATCCCAGTACTTGGGAGGCAGAGGCAGGCGGATTTCTGAGTTCGAGGCCAGCCTGGTCTACAGAGTGAGTTCCAGGACATCCAGGGCTACACAGAGAAACCCTGTCTCGAAAAACCTAAAAAAAAAAAAAAAAAAAAAAAAAAAGATTATCCAGTAGATTTATAGATTTATTTGGAAATGCTCAATTGACAAGATGCCCACACAATTAGAATAGTTACCCAAGGGCTGGAGAGATGGCTCAGCCATTAAAGGTTAGGCTCACAACCAAAAATATAAGAATAGTTACTCAATATCTAACCTTAGATATAAGTTGCTACCTAGGACTGCTCTCGACCCATTCATCTTCCTCAATGGTCGCTAGCCTCTTTTCTCCCCTCCCCTTCCAACTCCAAACTCCTCACTCTGCCTACCTTTCACACTGCCCAATGACTGAGCTTTATTGCAAATGTAGCGGGGAAAATATCCTGCTACAGGACCTTTGTGTGGAAATCTATTGTATTTTTATATATTAGTAATAAATTTAGGAAATGTAAATTTTTAAAAAGATGTCATCTTAAAAAGATGCTTAATAATAAATGTCTAACAAAAGATATGTAGAACCTTTATGGAGAAAAATATAAACTATTATCATACGAACTTGAAGAAAGTCCAAAGAAAGTCAGAGAAGTACTACGTTTATGGAGAGGAAGACTCAATATTCTTCCACATATTAAAGATACCAAAATTAATTTAAAATTTCAATAGATTTCCACATAAAAGACAGCAATCAATCAATGAACGTAAATGCTGAAGTAGGGGAATGTCAGAAGGGACAAATGAAAGATTCTCATGTTTTCTAATGCTTATTTCTTAAGATAGGTAGCTGATGCACAGCTCTTCATTATATTCATTTCTTTTTGTATTCTATTTATATTAAAATATTACACCTAGAAAAAGAATGCTGAGTGTATGATGTTAGCCTTAGATCACAAGGTTACATAGATCACAATTTTGCATAGATAAGAATCTATATGCATTTGGTTGCATAATATGTTCTCTGTGGAGAGCCACTGTGTGCTGCACCCTAAAGATGGCGCTGGCTGAGAGTGCTCCTTGTGATAAACAAGTCCTCATTTGGCTGTGAAGCTGTGCCGGGGCAGAGAATGGTCACGAGTGATCTGACGACGTATGGGGAGATGACACGTGGCGTATGCTCATTGGCCTTTGCATAGATATAAGCCTGGTCCCCGGGGTAGGAGGGGGTCACACCTGCTAACTGCAATCCTGATTAAACTGCCTTGAGAAGGAACCTGGTTGTCTTGCGTCTGATTTCCTGCTGGTCAGGAAGGGCACTGGACAGTTCTCTATTTTCTTACTCCCATGTAAATTGAAGCAGATATGTTGTTTTTATTAACCCTTGATTTTTATAGTTCTGAAATGTGGTTGTTATAAGGATTTTAAAAATTATTAAATATAACAATAGAGTAAAAGTATGAGGAAGTTCCCCATTTCAATTGAGATTCCTTCTATTTCTTCTAACTGGAAAAATAAAACAATTCAAATTAATTGACACAATGGAACAGTAGGATATGTGCTACAGTGATTGAAATTCCAGGCCTCAGCAAATATTGCTGCACTTGTAATATTGGCTATAAAGGATGGTTTTCCTACTCTACAAACAAAGTTGCCTTGGATGCTCAGCAAAGTATGTTTACTTCACATAGCTTCCTACTCCTGACTTGACATGGACAAAATGTATGTGGTACTTTGAATGAGAATGGCCCCAATAGGCTCATAGATTTGAATACTTAGTCACCAGGGAGTGACACTATTTGGAAGGATTAGGAAGTCTGGTCTTTTGAAAAGAACTGTGTTACTGGGAGTGGGCTTTGAGGTTTCTTCTGATACCTGCAGATCCATATGTAGAATTCTCAGCTACTTCTTCAGCAGTATGTATGCTTGTGTGCTGCCATGCTCCCTATCATGATAACATTGGACTAAATCCCTGAAACTGCAAGCAAGGCCCAATTCAGTGCTTTCCTCTATAAGAGTTGTCATTGGTCATGGTGTCTCTTCACAACAATAGATCACTGACTTAGATAATGTTCCAACAACAAACATCTATAAACTTTTCTCTCTCTTTAAAATAGAGTTATTTATTTATTTTATGCATATGAGTACACTGTAGCTACCTTCAGACATACCACAAGAGGGTATCAGATCCAATTACAGATAGCTGCAACCCACCATATGGCAACTGGGAATTGAACTCAGGATCTCTGAATTCAGCACTCTTAACTGCTGACCCATCTCTTCAGCCCCTATATACCTTTCTTAATCACTCTGGCCCTATACACCTTCCTTAATCATTCAAGATCCTTGCAAATTAATTCACTAGTCTGTGAAATGCTATATATTACCACAAATTGCTGTGCCTACATAAGAAGTAAGCTCTAGTATCATATTGACAGTTTTACTGCTTAAAGCAAAATAAAACAAAAATGATTTATTACACTTTTAAATAAGAATGTACAGTCAGAAAAGAAATATGTGAATCTTAAAATTTTAAGCTCCCAATTAGATAATGTTAAACATATGTAATATTTTATTGATTTTTAAAATTATTTTAATAGAATATATTTTGATTATATTCATCCTGTCATTCTTCCTGCTCCTAATTCCTCACAGATCCATCCTCCACATTTCTACCTTCTCTCAAACTTTGTGTCTGTTTTTATTTTTCAACAACCCACTGAGTCCAATTTGTGTTGCCTATATTCATGGGCTATCCACTGGAGCACAGTCAACCTACCAGAGGCCTTATCCTTAAAGAAACAGTCTTTCCCTACAGAAGCAATCTACTTGCAATAGATCTTCAGTTAGGGGTTGGGGCTCATGAGCACCTTCCCCTTACATAGTGAAGTGGTCAGTGGATTGATCTTATTCAAGTCTTGTGAAAACAATTACATCTTTGTGAGTTTATGAGTACAGAAGTCATGTTGTGTCATGTCCAAAGGACCCTGTTTTTAACTGGTCCTTCCCTATCTCTAGCTCTTACAATTTTTTGTATAAACATACTCTATAATGGTCTACAAGACTTTGTAGAGGGTGTACAATACAGATGCCCCACCTTTGGCTGAGGAAAACAAAAGACATTTTTCTTTGTACATTGACCAATTGTATATTTCTTTGATAATATTTGAGAGATACACTAATCTATAGATTTCAATATATGAATGTAGAGAGGAGTTAGATACTATGTCAGTTTATAGTAGTAATAGGTTCACCTTTTGGGCTTATGAGCTCTTATCCATGGGTTCTTGGTCAGATTTATAGTACCAGGAATCCAAATCTTCCTGTACTGTGGATCTTAAACCCAATGAGAAAAAGATTAGTTATTCTTGTAATATTGATGTCTATATACCCATGGGCATACACACTGGTCATTATTGTAGCTCATAGGGTTCATGGCTGTGTAAAACTGTTGATGACTGTTTCTTCCAGCAGCCAACATAACACCTTCCAGTACTACAAAAGCTATCTAATAATAGCAAGGAAACTTCTTGGTCAATATCAACTTGATTTCTCCATACCCTGTGAGCGAAGGCTTAGTTTCTTTAGCAATAGGGTTTTTATCATCAAGTTCTCATGGCCAACCAAAAACAATGACAATGACACATATTGTTTTGTGAGTCTTTGGGGCAACCTCTGACCTATAAGTAAAGTGGAAGTATCCTATCCCTGACACTAGGATTTTTAATTTGTATCCTATGGCTCCTCTAAGGAACATTATCTCCTGTCTAAGGTAATTATGATTTAACTATTGACATGAATATAAGTATATAAGAATCTCTTTTTTTAAAATTAGATACCAAAAAAATAAAAAATAAAAAAACGAGCAGCAAAGGCCAACTTGTTAAATTATGCAATTTCTAATTTATAATAGTAAACATTCATGTCATTTATAGTCATATTGAATCCATAATATAAAAGTCTGATAGAAAGTTTAAAAGATGATTTTTAAAAATAGGACAAGGTATTCTTTGAGCATATTTTAGTTTCTTTCTCTGAGAGGGGATATTGTCCATCTTGTTTGGACGATGAAACATCAGGGAATCAATGACCTTTGAGAAACACTGTGAAATTCTGACATATATAACTCAATCCTGTGAACTAGGAGCAGTTTCATTCAAAGAAAATACATCATATCTATGTTATATACAACCACAGTGCCATACATGCATGAATTTATAAATAATGATATTACACTTCATTTATGGACACAGCAATCATTTTATTATCTACTAGCAGGCATTGTGGGGAAAGTAGGTTGGATCGATTACTAAAAACTAAAAGTTCACATGTGTTAGCCTAACGTTTCAATTGTGAAGAAAAGAACTTCAGTTTTGGAATTTGGTATTTAGTAAAAACCTCTCCATTTGTCTGATGGAAAAGTTATCTCTGACTTAAAAGACTAACAGAACCTTGAAAAGAATGACCTACCAGCTTTTCTCATAGACCTAAACCATATTTAAATATACCTAAACATTATATCAAACTGACAGATCTTTAAAAAGTTTCTGAACTGTAGGTATGAACTTTCTTATTATCAGATATTAGATAAAAATTTTCCCACTTTAAAGATACAGCTACATTTTAAAAATTCAAATCAGGAAGTGTTGGAAATATTTGTATCTTTTGATCTAAGTCTAAAATGGTCAATCCATATTTCTCATTCAAATAATGACTTGTGTCAAATGGGAATCATATAAATTGCTTCTCACTGTGGGATTGTCAAGGCATTATAAATTTTATTTATATACTTCAATTAATTTACTAAGATTAAAATTGTCCTTGCTGGTATTCTGATATTTCCATTGTGACTTGAACAGATTTGAAGAAAAGATATCCTCATTCTCTACAGACTGTCTGAGGCCTATTAATACAAAAGCACTCAGTCCTTTTCCTGAAAAAAATTTCAGCAGGTTATTGACTAATTAATTAAACAATATTTATTGACTGTACGTAATTCCACTACTGTTATGCACAATGGACACATAGCAGTGAACAAAACAAGCAAAGATGATTAATAGATATGTAGTAAAATTTTTGGAGCGTTATGAAAAGGAAATTAATCAGTTCATGAGAATAGAATTTAGCTTGATTCTGTTTAAGTTAAATTTTCAGGAAACAATTTAATAAAAAGGTGGTGTTTAAGCAGATATCTGAATGAAGTAAGTCCTGTGAAAACAGAATGCAAAGTTTCCCTGGAGGAATGTCTTTGTTGTATTAGAAGAAAAATAGGAGACCAATGTACAGCTTAAGTTTTGTTTAAAAATAAATGTCAGTTCTACTGAATGAGGTCAGAGAAACAGCCCCCCAAAACATGGTTTGGGATTATGAAGGCCACAATTAAGACTGTATAGCTCTATATTATTCTAAATGTGATGGAAACCATTGGAAGATTTTAAATATGGGAATGGCATATACTTTCATATTTTAGATTGTTCACCCTAGAAACTATAAAAGAATGAACTAGACAGGAGGAAGTATGAAAGGTGAAAAGAGGGTAGGATCATCTGTGTGAGTTCACTGTGGCTGAGACCAGGAATGTACTGGTAGGAGTGTTGATGTAGCAAGGTACAATCAATAATATTTGCTTGTTCTTATTTGTTACAAGGTCTTCAGGTACATTAGTCTACATTTATGATCTTTCAAATTTTTGATGCAGCTTTCCCCTTGGGGCTAATTTCCTTGTGAACCATAGATTTTGATATACTGTGTTTACACTTCCATCAAAATCTGTGCATTTTAAAATCCATTCTGATTTTTTCCTTGACCCAGATATTCATTGTATGTTGTAGCAGGAATTTTCCTGACCAATCGATTTTAAATATTAGTGCATCAGGAAGCCTATGATTGGACAGGGAAAAGGGAGGCAGAGCTAAGATTGGGAGAGAGGAAGACCAACGGGGGAGAAAGAAGGGAATAGAAAATGGAAGCGGACATTAACAGCCTGGCTTTAACCAGCCTTAGGCAGAGATGATATGAAAAGGTTAGGATATTTGGGATATACTATCTAACCTGTGTTGGCAACTTACCATTATCAATTGGCTTTGAAATTATTGTGTGGGCATTCTGGGATTTGAGTATTTGATGATATATAAATCTGCTTGGTTAACTATAAGCATTAAGAGTTTTGATTTACTGGGTGATGGGTGTGGTGGCTGATTGTGAGGTCGACAATCGTGGCGTGGGGCTAGCGTGGCCGCGAAGGGAGGTCTGGACCTCCAGCCTGCCAGAGAGACTGCCAAGATGAGAACACCCAGCTGGTGCCAGGCAGCCCGCTGGTGCCGGCATTAGTTCTGGGAAAGTGGATGGCGGTAGAGCCGTGAGAGCCAGTCATTCTATTTTTAATGCCTCACACTACTGTTTGTTGTTTGGTCTTCAAAAGTGTCTTTACTTTCTGTATTTTCTATTGCTGTTAATTATTTAGTCTTACTCTATTGAGATTAGATAGAATATAAGATATTAGTTCTTTTTCTCTATATTTGTCAGGACTTGCTTTATATGTGGTTAATTTTGGAGAAAGTCCCATGGGCTAGTGAAAAGACATTATATTGTTTAGTGTTTAGGTAGATTGCTCTGGACATGTCCATTAGGTCTATTTGGTTGATGATGTCATTTAACTCCAGTATTTATGTTCAGATTTGTCCAGATGGCCTGTTTATGGGTGAGAGTAGGGCATTACAGTCACCCCCACCACTGTATTGGGGCTAATCAGCAGTTCTTTGATCTAATAGTATTTATTTTATAAAATTGGGTGCCTCTGGCTTTGGTTCAGTTTTTTTAGATTATTTTTTTCAATGAATATGAAGTGAACTTCCTTAATTCTTTTGACTAATTTTGGTTGGAATCTTATTTTGTCAAGTATTAGAATAGATAAACCTGTTAATTTCTTAATTCAGTTGGCTTGGGATACATTTTTCCATCCTTTTACCCTAAGATGGTATTTGTCATTGATGGTGAGGTATGTTTCTTGGAGGCAGCAAATAGTTAGATCCTGACTTCTGTTTGTCTGTGTCATTTTACTTGGGGAAGTAAGACCAATAATACTAAGTTATTATTAAGACATCTATTAACTCTTGCCCTTTTTTTTGTCCTTTGTAGTTTTTTTAGTCCTTTTAAAAAATTAACTATTTTGGAATTGTGTATTAATCCCTTGAGTCTTCTTTGGACTACTTACCTTTGTATTATTCAGACCAAAATATCCCTTCTAGTATTATGCCTGTAGTGATTTGAATATGCTTGACCTAGCGAATGGAGGAAGTTGGAAGTTGGAGGAAGTATGTCACTGTGGGGGTGAACTTTGAACCCCTCCTCCTAGCTGCTTGAAAACAGTCTTCTCCTGTTTTCCTTTGGAACAAGATGTAGAACTCTCAGCTTCTCCAGTGCCATGTCTGCAGGGATGCTGCCATGCTTCCTGCTTTGATAATAATGGACTGAACCTCTGAACCTGTAAGCCAGCCCTAACTAAATGTTCTCTCTTATAAGAGTTGCCTTGGTCATGGTGTCTGTTCACAGTAGTAAAATCCTAACTAAGACAGCTGGATAGTCATCATAAATTTCTTTATTCTGTTTTTCTTTTAGTTATGGAAAGTATTTTATTTATTTTTCAAGTTTAACACAGTTTTACTGTGTATAATTGTCTGGGTTGACAACTGTTGCTTTTCAAACACTGTAATACATTTTTTCCAGGCCCTTCTGCCTTTAAAAGTTTCTGTCAGGTAATGAGGTATTACTCCAATGGGTCTGTCTTTGTAAGTGATATGACCTTTTTCTCTTACAACTTTTTAATACTCTTTTGTTGTTTTGTGTTTTTTTTTTTTTTTTTAACATTTTAAACTGTAATATGTCATGGAGAGTTTCTTTTCTGTTCTTATCTATCTGCAGGCTTCATGTACCTGAACAGGAAATTCTTTTTAGAAGGCTGAAGAAAGTCAATTTTTTAATTTCATTGAAAAGATTCTCCATGCCTTCATGATAGTATTCCGTGCTTTCTATGCTCATATTCCAAAGGCTGAATCCTTTCATTGTGTCCCAGAGCTATCTATGTTTTTTTTTTTTTTTTCATTTCACACACACTCAAACACACACACACTTTTTTTTAGTGAATCACTTTATTGAGTGATTCAACTTTTCTACCCTGTCTCTATTTTTCACACTATTATATTGCTGAGGATTTCTACTAAGGTCTTTATTTGGCTTATAGAGTTTATAATTTATAACATTATTTGGCTTTTCTTTAGCAATTCCCCCTTTGATGACTATTTTATATCTTAGATTTATTACCTTATTTAATTAATTTATTTATTCTTTTGCAGTCAATTCATGTTTTCTTTAAGTTGTTTAAATAGACTATGTCTGGAAGTGCTTCCAATCTTCCAAACACCCCGTATTAGACAGGAAAATATAATCAAAATCAGAACTAAAATTAATTTAATAAAAATGAAGCATTGATTCTTTGAAAAAAATTAATATAACTAACACACCTTTAGTCAAATTAACTAAAAGAAGGATAGGAAATACAAATTAATAAAAGTTATAGATGAAAATGAGATTATAACAGATACAGATAAAATTCAGAGAATCATAAGGACATACTATTAGCATTTACATTTCACTAAACTAATAATCCGAAAGAAATGGATAGATACTGAAGTTAAGTCAAGATGCAGTATATGTTTGTCAGAATTCTGTAGAGTAACAGAGAAAGTATAGAGTAAATTTCTCTCTACAAGTAAAAAGGGGATTTTATTAGAATGTCTTAAAGGCTGCTAATGCAAAAAATAGCTGGTTGTGAATGCAGAGTTCAAGAATCTAGTAATAACTCAGTCCACAAGGCTGGATGTCTCAGCTGGTCTTCAGGATATGGAATCCTGAAGAAGGAGGCTCTAATCCAGTGAAGAGATGGACTTGCTAGCAACTCAAGGACCAACAGGCAAAAAGCAAAAGCTTCCTTCTTTCTTGTTCTTATATAGACTGGAGCAAAGGGTGTGGCTCAGATTAAAGGTGAGTCTTATCTCATCATGATCTGGATTAGAAGTAATCTACCTTGTTTAAATTAAGCAAAAATTCCCTCACAGCTATGCCTTCTGTTTTTAGATTTTAGTTCTAGATAAAGTCAAATTGACAACTATGAATAGCCATCACACAGGATTTAATATAAATAAACCTACAACAATCAATGTTATAGAAGTAGAAATGGACTTCCAGTCTGGGCCCAAGCACAGAGCAGATCCCAGGCAGCAGCTCTGCACCCAACCTCACAAAACCAGGTTAAAGTGGGCCTCCCAGGAGCTCTAACCCAGCAAGTATCTCAGGTAAGGAGACAGCAACACCCGCCCCAAACAGGGAGTAAATGAGACCTACTGGGACTCAGGAATTCACTCCTGGCCCAGAGAACTGGTTCCTTCCAGTCTGGGCCCCAGCGCTCAGCAGATCTCTGGAGACAACTCTGCACCCAATCTCACAGAACCCAGAGGAAGAGGGCTCCCAGGAGCTCTAATCTGAGCAGTTTCTTAGGCAAGGAGGCAGCAACACTTGCCCCAAACAGGGAGTAACCGGGACCCATGGGGATCCAGGAATTCACTTCTGGCCCAGAGCACCAGTTCCTTCCGGTCTGGGCCCGAGCATTGAGCAGATCTTGGGCCTCAGCTCTAACCCCAGCAGCAACACCCATCCCAAACAGTTCTGAAACAACCAAGATAATAGGAAAGACAGGCTCCAGTCAGAGACAGGGCTGGTGGGACCAAGGAGAGCCAGATGGCAAAAGGCAAGCTCAAGAACATAAGCATCATCAACCCAGGGAACTTGGCATCATCAGAACCTAGTTCTCCCACATTAGAAAGTCCTAAAACACCCCATATCACAAGGAAAGCAATAGTCAGATCTAAAATCACTTCTAATGATGATGATAGAGGACTTTAAGAAGGACATCAATAACACTCTCGAAGAGTTCAAGGAGAACACAGGGAAACAGGTAGAAACTCTGAAAGAGAAAACAGGAAAATACCCTAAAGAATTGCAAGAGAACACAAACAAACAGGTGAAAGAATGGAAAAAAAAACATCCAGGACATAAAAATGAAAGTAGAAACAATAAATAAATCACAAAGGGAGACTACTCTGGAGATAGAAAACCTAGGAAAGAAATCAGGAGTCATAGACACAAGCATCACCAACAGAATACAAGAGATAGAAGAGAGAATCTCAGGTGGAGAAGATACCATACAAAATATTGACACAACTGTCAAAGAAAATACAAAATGCAAAAAGTTCTTAACACAAAACATCCAGGAAATCCAAGACACAATGAGACCAAACCTAAGGATAATAGGAATAGACGAGAGTGAAGATTTCCAACTTAAAGGACCAATAAATATCTTCAACGAATCATAGAAGAAAACTTCCCTAACCTAAGGAACGAGATGCTCATAATCATACAAGAAGCCTACAGAACGCCAAATAGACTAGACCAGAAAAGAAATACCTCCTGTCACATAATAAAACACAAAATGCACAAAACAAAGAAAGACTATTAAATGCAGTAAGGGAAAAAGGTCAAGTAACATATAAAGGCAGACCTATCAGAATTACACCAGACTTCTCACCAGAGACTATAAAAGCCAGAGGATCCTGGGCAGATGTCATACAGACACTAAGAGAACACAAATGCCAGCCCAGGCTACTATACCCAGCAAAACTCTCAATCACTATAGATGGGGAAACCAAGATATTCCATGACAAAACCAAATTTATACAATATCTTTCCACAAACTCAGCACTGCAAAGGATAATGGCAGGAAAGCTCCAATACAAGGAGGAAAATTATACCCTAGAAAGAGCAAGAAAGTAATCCTCTTCCAACAAATCCAAAAGAAGATAGCCACACAAAGATAATTCCACCTCTAATAACAAAAATAACAGGAAGCAATAATCAGTGTTCCTTAATGTCTCTTAACATCAATGGACTCAATTCCCCAATAAAATGACATAGGCTAAGGGACTGGATATGTAAACAGGACCCAGCATTTTGCTGCATACAGGAAACCCACCTCAGTGACACTACCTTAGAGCAAAAGGCTGGAAAACAATTTTTCAAGCAAATGGTCCTAGGAAACAAGCTGGAGTAGCCATTCTAATATTGAATAAAATTGACTTTCAACTTAAAGCTATCAAAAAGGATAAAAAGAAGGACATTTCATATTTGTCAAAGGAAAAGTCAACCAACATGAACTCTCAACTCTGAACATCTATGCACCAAATGCAAGAGTACCCACTTTCATAAAAGAAACATTACTAAAGCTCAAAGCACACATTGCACCTCACACAATAATAGAGGGAGACTTCAACACCCCACTCTCAGCAATGGACAGATCATGGAAACAGAAACTAAATAGAGATACAGTGAAACTAACAGAAGTTATGAACAAAATGGACTTAACAGATATCTATAGAACATTTCACCCTAAAACAAAAGAATATACCTTTTTTCTCAGCACCTCATGGTACCTTCTCCAAATAGACCTTA
>JAJTUV010002609.1:0-120597 GCA_021653895.1 Mastomys natalensis | reverse complement strand
TGAATATTTTAAATGTCTACTGATGACTAAGCAGTGGTTTCCAGGCAGCTACTGAAAAGTGTTGCAAAAGGCATTCTCCAGAAGCAAAGTTTGAAGCCCAAAACTTACATGGAAAAGAAATCACATGATCAGTTGTAATCAAAATCCAATGAAATGACTCGAGTTAGTCAAGGGACTCCCCTGCTGCCATACACACTCTTAGTATGGGAGAAAGAGATGAAAACTATTTCAAAGTTTCCCGCTGCAAAAATAATCAGGAGGTGGCCATGTCTTCCACTTGAAGCTAGAAATCACTCTACAGACATTTCTTATCCAGAAACTTGAGGAAGAAAAAAATCCCCACCCTAGAGACTCTAGGTTCTAGCTGCTTTATAAGGAGGTGGTATGACCACAGACACTTGCAGCTACAGCAGGCTGGAGCCCAACGATGGATTAAAACTTTTTCACGAGCTTCAAGGAAGTTTGCCGGAGCATATGTCTTAAATCTGACAGAGAGTTTGGCAGAAAATGCTGGGAAGTCTTGGCTGGAATCCTGCCGTGTTCCTAGCAATAGCAGGGCAGTTTGAAAAGCTGACTCACATGGTCAGAACTGCTGTGTTTTTTAAAGCACATAGCCTGTAACATGAAACCCAGAACACAGTTCTGATGGCTGGGATGGCAGCTAGACTGCAATAGGGGGATTTTAGATGCTCAGATATCTGCTGTCAGCGGCACAGAAAGCAACAAAAAATGCTTCAAGAAAAACACAAAGGGCAGAGAATAAAAAGGCATCTACTCACATATAAAAAAAAAACACATGAAGATAGCAATTGTTTTTAATAGGTGCTTAATAATTTCCACCAAATGAAGAACATTGATTTAAAAAAAAACGATTAAAATAATTTGCATATATCAGGAAATAGCTTACATATATTACTACCATTTTTTATTGTTTGTACCTTTCCTTTTTAAATTAGTTAAACCTGTTCTTTGACAATTTCATACATGAATATAATGCATTCTGAAGACTCATTACAAAAAAAATATTTTCATTTTAATGTGGAATTCTATTTTTATTTTTGTGTTTTCAAGACAAGTTTTTTTTTTTTTTTGTTTTGTTTTTTTTTTTATGTAGCCCTGGCTGTCCTAGAACTCACTCTGTAGACAGATAGGCTTAGAAATCAGAGATCCCATTTCTCTGACTCCTAGAGTGCTGGGATTAAAGGAATGCACCACTACGTCCAGCTTAAAGTGGAATTCTTTAGAAGCACCAGCTAAGTCAGCTCTGGAAACTGAATATACTGAGTGGTCAGTCCATCCACGTGGCAGCACTTCAGATCTTCATTGGTTTCCAATCTTTGACTTCCAGGTTTTGGCCCCCTCAAAGCCATTTTTTGCATTCCTGAAATCAAGAATGGCCTCAGAAATTTCCTCATTGGTATTCATCACAAACGGACCTAGGGCAGAAAGACATTCACGAAGTTGTGGGTGATAACATGTTCGTCTACCACTAGAAATGGTATGCATTCCTATAGCTCCTCAGTTAAAACAAAATCTAGGCATAGCCTGGCATCGATAGCCCATTTTCACACTGTTCAGTCATACAGGACCAGGGTTTGAGTTTTGTGGCTAGGACTATAGGATTATATGTTATCACTCAAACCAGACTTAGATAAACAGGATTGAGTCTCACCGTCCACTGAAGGCTCTTCACCAGCAATGACAATCCCTAATTCAGCACTTTCTTCGTAGTTGTTTGTAGAGCCTGAACTGATGTCAGGAACTGAACCAACCTGATATTATAAAACCAGCTAGATTGTAGCAGAGTTTTGGTATCTGTCTAAGCAGTGGACAAGGCTATGCCTTTCTGGGATGATTCTAAATCTATTTTGAAAACTAACAGAACTTTCCTTACAACAAACAGAAGTCTTAATTGCTTCCAAACAACTTGTACATTTACATTTTTTTGTAGTTCTCCAGAAGATACCTCCATTTACCCTATAGGAACCATAGATGAGGTCAAGTATTTTAAGTTTGGCTAGTTTCTCCTTCCTGTCATGAGTCACTATCATGTGCTTGCAATTAAAGGGATTTTTGTTTTTATGTAAACTTTTTTATGCTTCTATTGTTTTATCTTTCATTTCCATCATACTTTCTCATTCCTCCACCATTCCAAAAGATACATCATACTGGTGTGACTATCCTCTTGCCAGGAATCATCAACACCATAGCTTTAATAAATTTTGCTAATATATTTCAAGTCAAGAAGCATTTTTTTTTAAAATATTTCTTAGTATCAACCTTTTTTTCTTTAATTCATCAAAAGGCTAGGGAAAGGACACTTTAGATTTTATCAGTCAAACAGATCAAATGCTGGGTAAAGGACTCAACTTGCTACACAAAATAATTTTCCCATAGTTTGCCCAGGTGGAGCCACACCACTCTATGCCCCAACTCTTTCTGTAGTATGTATCTATATCCTGTTTTTTGACACCATACCATGTTCCCCAGTTTCATAAACTGTTCTTGGGTTACCTCAGAAGTTATGGGGAACAGAAGAAGCCTTGGCTGAATGTGTATTATGGAAAAGAACCAATGTCTCTAACTCATGGGAATTAGCAAAACCTCCCTCAAGTCAGGCTCAGGAAATTAGCAAGCCTTCCTCTGGTTTGTGTGAGGACATTGGTAGTGCATGCAAAAACTAGCAACCACAGCTTCTTCATCCTGGATGACTACAACCTGAGACTGCTGCCCTGCAGAGACCTCCCACAGAGAAGAGCTAACTCCTCTCCCCTGTGCTGTTATACGTACACACACACACACACACACACACACACACACACACACACACAAAAGGTGCTGAAGTTCTGGGTTGGAGCATAGTCGATGGTACTCTATCAGATCAAGTACAGGCCAACTGTGTGTTCGTCTTTTCTTCATTCCCTTGTCACCCTAGTCAGGTTTGCAGAGTTGTTTCGAAGATTCAATAAATTAACACTTGCAAAACACTCCCACCAATTCTTAGTAAATAGTAAATGGCATCAATGCATATGTTAAGAAAATGAAATACCTGCATGTTTTTTTCTCATTTGTGGAAGGGACATAACTCCATAAAAGTTAAAGTAGTTTTCTATTCCAACATGCTGTGACATCTATACCTAGTGTCATCAATAAGAGCACTCAATAACAAGAGGAGCAGGCTGTTAATAATTCACAAAACCCACAATCAGTCCCCAAGTCCTCTCAAGATGTTTGTGGCTGCCTATAAACAAGCAAAGGCAGAAAAAAAAAACCCTTAAAAAGAAGACTAAATTAAGATAAGCAAACAAAATGCTTTGCTTCTCAGTAACCGATGGTTCAAGAGGCATATATTTTGCTGATTAATGTGGGCTCGTGTTTACAAGCATACCCAGTGTCCCCATGCTCAGAGGCACTGGAAGAGGTGCCTACCATTTTGCTTTGTCATTTTCATTCAACTGGACTCTTGTTTATAAACTGCTATAGTAGGAAAAGGTCTAACATAACAGGTTTTCATCCCAAGCACACTTCTCCACAAATTCCAGTCCACAAGTAGATGATGACCGTACTCCATTTGGTTGTAGTTTTCTTTGCAGAAGAACAATTTTATTCAGTCATGACAAAAGAAAGAAGGGACTGTGAACCTCGGGAGGGACATTTTGAACTGTGCAAAATTAACATAAGATGTCACACACTAGGGGAATATGATTTAATACTCCCCCTAAATTATTGCTAGAAGAAAAAAAGAATACTTTCTAAATATTCAGTGTGTGATTTAAATGGATGACCAGCTGGGGCTTATCTGCGATCATTGTTTACGCCTGGGAATTCATGCCAAGGAATGGAACAAGATGAGATCTTGAGTCATGCTTAATCACATAATCAGTAAGCTGCACTGTATGTTTTGTAGGCAAAGGGATAAATAACAAGTTGGGTTCTAGGTACTTTTAGGTTTTTGTCATTTAATAAAGTGCCAATGATACAAGGACATCGAGATCCAGAGAGTTGAAGTGATTGTGTACCTCTACCAGCATTTCCTGCCTTCAGCTACAGTACTGCCTCCTCCATACACTAATTCTGTTTTCTCAAAAATATTTGTTTTAATTAAGTGTATGTGTGTGTGTGTACACATTATAGGCACTTACAAAATCTCTCTTTTTCAAGAGATGAGTGTAGCTATAAATACCATGTACATATTTTCTGACAATGGAGAAATGAAACCCACCCAGACTTCCTAGCTTCCTAGCACTAACACACACACACACACACACACACACACACACACACACATACACACACACACACAAGCAGAGAGAGGGACTTAATTATATGTGTATATATACATATTCATACATATACATACATGTGTGTATGTGTCAAAAAAAAAAGAAAGTGAGCTAGAAAAATCAGCATTTTGGACTTACCATGTTGGACAACTGGTTCTCTTATTGGCTCCCCAGCAATTAAGACAAAATGGCTTCTTTTGGGGTCCTAGAGTCATCAAAGAAAGCATCAAACAGTGAACATGTTTATTTTTAAGTGTCAAACTGGAAACAAGTTATAGTTAAGATACAAATTAAGTGAACGGTGCTACCAAGGACAAATTTCAGAAACATCTCCTCTGAAATCCTTGATATGGGAATGTTTATTCCTTAGGAGGTTTAGTATTCTAGCAACTAGAATTCAGCAATAGGTCCAGGCTACCAATGTATCAACATCTGTAAATTAAAGAAGGAAAATTGAAATTAAAGTCTTCTTTCTGTTTGTGTGTCTATGTGTGTGTATGTAGGTCTGTGTGCATATATATATATATATATTATATATATATATATGTGTATATATATATATTATATATGTGTATAAATATATATATATATATATATATATATTATATATATATGTGTGTGTGTGTGTGTGTATGTGTGTATGTGTGTGTGTGTTTGGAGGCCAGAAGTCTGTGTATGCAGGTCCATGTGCATATGTATGTGTGGAGAGGCCAGAGGTCTTTGTCAAGTGTCTTCATCAATACCTCTCCACCTTATTTTTGAAAACAGGGTCTCTCAGTGAAAGCAGAACTCACCCTTTGCCTAGAATGACTGGATAGTACACTCTAGGGATCTGTTTGGCTTATCCCCCATGTAGGGTAACAGATGTGTGCTATCACACTCAGCCTTGTACATAGCTGATAGGGAACCAGACTCAAGTCCTTATTATGCAGGGAATTCACTCACCAAACCATCTCCCCAGGAACAAAGTTATGGTCATCTTTAATAGAGATATCTTCCCAACAAACTATCTGATCAAACTAGTTTATCTCTCATTAACAAAATAATTTTTTTATTTTATTGCCTTTTCTTTTCCATTTAATTTTTTCCATATAATATATTTTGGTAATCTTTCCCTTTCCTCTTATCCCACCTTCTCCCTAGTTACATAATTTCATGTTCTCTCTTATTCTTAAAAAAACTCAAATCAACCCCCCGCCCCCGCATAAAGCATGAGTGTGCATGCGCGCGTGTGCACGCGCGCACACACACACACACACACACACAAATGTATGGAGTACATTTTATGTTGGCCAACTAATCCTGAACGTGGAGTGTAGTTGATATACCCAGTGTCACTCCATGGAAGATAACTGATTTTCCTTCTCCCAGTAGCTATCAACTGTAAATAGATTCTTGGTTAGTGGTGAGACTTTGTGACCACGTCCCCCTTTTTCCAGGTTGGGATTTGTCCAGTTTGAACTGTGCAGGCTATGTGCATGCTATCACAGTCTCTGTGAATTCATATGTACATCAACTCTGCTATGTCTGGAAAACACTCTTTTCTTGGAATCATCCACCACTTCTGACTCTTAAAATCTTTCCATCTCTTCTGCAACAATATAATATCTAAGATTTATTTATTTATTATTTATTTATTTATTTAATGTGGATGAGTGTTTTACCTACATGTATGTCTGCACCACATGTGTGCCTAATGCCCAAGGAGGCTAAAAGAGGGCGTTGACACACCAGTACTGCTTACATATAGTTGTGAGCTGCCATGTGGGTGCTGGGAAACTAACCTGGATCCTCTTGAATGGCAACCAGTGCTCTTAATGGCCAAGCACAGTCCACAGTCCAACTATAATTTTTTTAATGGAAATAATAGTTATACAAATCCAAAACCAAAACTTTATTGCTTTGTCACTTACTAAAGTAATATGAAATGTGCCTCAGCACATTTAAAATAAAACACATACACAATATAAAATGTATATATGTATGTGGATATAATGTTTGGAGAATTGTTTTTATAATCAATGCATTTCTGGTTTAAAATCATATGATCATTCCATTATAAAAAAAAAGTAAATATTTTAATTAAGTAGCTACCATGCTGTGTGCTCTTGCAGTCATACCGTGGTTAGTAGTGAATGGCAGGCAGGTGTGCTGATCGATTCCAGTTTGTCCTCATTTTTCTCCCTCCCTGATTGCTAATCCTTCTACCCCAAGGTTTCTCCAGACTGATTTCCACAGCTCTGGCTGCATACATCACCATCTGCTTCTCTTTCGTTTCGTCATATTAGTGACAGACTGACTGTGCTTAACTCTCTAGACTTACGAGATTGGTGATTTCTCTGATTTCTTACATTTCTGTTTTTTATGTCTTCAAGTTCCTAGCATCTCCTACTTGCCAATACTCTGGCTTGGAAGGAATTTTCTTGTGAGGGCCATATGGAGCCACATAGTGACCTAACCAGAAAGGGGAACAAATAAAGGAGACCCAAGATATCCCACAAACAAGAACTCTACTGGAGCCCAGCCTCCAATCTGCTAGTCACTTGGGACACACCAGGAAGCCAACAGAGGACCAACCACCATAATGATCAGAAACTGGAAACTGTTGTTATTTTAAGCCACTAACTACTAATTAATTACAAATAGGTAATTGAGCATTTCATATGTTTTTAAATTTTATTGTGTATTTTTTCCAGTTTTCTCTCAGGCCTATCTAATTTTCAATCAGATAATAATAATAAACCAAATTACTATACATTTTAAACTGTAAGTTTTAAAACTTCACCCATATCCTAATTATAAATCATTTTCTAAATATTCAACACTATCCTAAATTATACAAAATATTAATACATTTCTACTAATACAAAGCTCTATTATCATCATTATATCAAATAGTTATGTGTTTCTACTAATACAAATCTCTTTAATTTGAAGTCATTCCAATGCCTAGTCTCAGAAGATTTACTTCTGTATTTAACAAAATTAATAATTAACCTCTTTTTTTTATCTGTCCATTTAATAAAAGCTGCAAGAGAACTGCAATGTGCTTTTCTTTTTCACTTCAATTAAAGTGAGTAAGAAGGCATGGTAGAATGGTTTCTTCAAAAGTTTTCATCTGCTTCTCTCCGCATCTCAGGGCTGGTGGCTTTTCACACCTGCACTTGGTTGATGCTTCAATTATTTCTTCACAGGAGTCTAAGCATCCTCAGCTCTGCCATGTTCTAATCGTCATTGCCTTACTGACTACTTACTGGTAATGACCCAGCTCACTCTCCAAATGCATACAAATAAAAAGCTGGCTGCAAATCAGTCCTTTGAAACCAGATGCCACCAAGCTCAAATACGGGGGGGCTCACCGTAGTCAAATTATTTCTTTGCTGTAAGCACAGATCTCCATCCACCCCCTACAGACTCTTGCTTCTTCAACGTTCTAACAGCTAGGCATTGTACTTGTTATAGTTTGTTTCACATTTTCTCTGATAAAACTTTGACCATAGCCAATGCTGGGAGGAAAGGGTTTATTTGGGTTACAGTCTGTCATACATACAGAAGCCAAAGCAGGAACCTGGAGGCCGGAACTAAAACAGAGACCATGGAGGAACACTACTTACTAGCTCACTTCCAAGCTCCTGTTCTGCTACCTCTCTTCCTTCTTCCCTCCCCTTAGATTTATTTATTTTATATGTATGAATGTTTTGTCTGCATACCTGACTGTGCACATGCATGCCTGGTACCCACAGAGGTCAGAGGAGACAAGGAGATCCACTGGAACTCGAACTACAGATGGTTCTGAGCTTCCATATTGTTGCTAGGAGCCTCAACCACAGGACCTCTGCAAGTGTAGCCAGTGCTCTAGAGGCTGAGCCATTCTCCAGCCCCTCTGTTACCTTTCTCACTTGCCTAGAGATGCTAACATCTACCACTATGGCTCACATTCTTCCTACATCAATCAGCTATCCAGAAAATAACCCACAGACATGCCCCTGGCCAACACAATGAAGGTGATTTCTCAGTGGAGTTTCCCTGGTCTCAGGTGTGCCAAGTTGACAACTAAGATTAGCCAACACAATTGTTGTCTAGTCTGTACAACAATTCAGAGAACCAAGAAAAGGAGGTATTTTTTTTGCCATAACTTATACCAAAATTCCATGAGGCTTTAGAGATGTTTATGGTGTTTGCAGTGATCTACCAGTGGACAAAGCTGAGGGAATTTTTCATTTGACATGATTTCATCTTTTTCTTTTCTTTTTTATTTCAGTTTGATCTTTAATGACTAAGACCTCAACAGCAATTTTAACAAGTCAGTTATCACAAAGGATTTACTCTTTCAGATGTTGGAAGAGGCCTCTTAGAGACCTTTTTGAAAGGTTTTAGCCTGCCATAAGAGACAAGGAAAAGAGGATCATACAACAGTGTTCTGTTGGGTTTGTTTTTGCTATGGCCAAGGAGACAAAATTGAGTTGGAGGGTCAGGAAGTGAAGGGGAAAGAGTTAACAGAGCAGAGAAGAAAGGCTGGCCTGCGAGTCACGTACATGCTGACTGTTCAGAATGCAAGTTTCCTAATCAGAAGAGAAGTCTTTGGGGAGTGATAAACATGCCCTGTTTCCACACTGTGGAATGGGAATGTGCTAAAAGCAAACTCTTGACTCTTTTATATTACTCAAATAAAATGCTCAATTTCCAGCTATTATTTGGACAGCAGGAGAAAAGGACACGTGCATTTTGTCTGAAATGAGAAATTATGAACCCTTTAGGAGTCGAAGAGAAGTTTTCCATCCGTATAAAACCTGAAGGTTTCCATTCCAAACTTCTTTCAACGACTTTGCTACAGATTCACCGTCTGGGCAGCCCCTTCTTTAATCTAACCCATATCTATTTTCTATCCCTCACTTGAAACTGTTTTTTACATTATTTACTGTGTGCATGGGGTGGCAGTGCACGCATATCATGGCAAGCATATGAAGGTCAAAGCACAACTTCTGATCATTGGCTCTCTTCTTCCACCTGGGAGGGATTGAACTCAGGTTGCCAGGCTTGGAGGCAAGTGCCATTACCCACTGACCCCTCTCCCCATCCCTTGTCTTTCTTTTCTTAACAAGGCACTACTAAAACATCTAATGAGCACTACAGCTATTTACTAGAGTGTTAATGTAGTTCAATGTCCAAGTAGAAAATGTACATTGATAGTGTTAAATGATAAAAGCCATGCAAAAGCAAAGCGGTTGAAAGATGAGCCTAAGACGGGCGCTCTTAGGTGCCTCTAAGCCAATGCCTTTATAGACACTGATTTTTAGCATCCTCATACATGGTCCTAGAGGCTCAGATGACTTATTTCATGTAGAACAACGCCAACTCTGAAGCAGGACCTTTAAAATGGCGGCTCATGCCTTTTGCTTTCATGTGTCTTCTGGGTTCCTAGCTAAGTCATTCTCATCTGGATTAAATACTAACTTTCAAAGCTTGCCCTCAGGGCCAGCAAGATGGGCAGCAGGAAAACGTACTGACCATCAAGCCTGACCACCCAACTTCTATTCCTGACACCCATATGGTGGAAGGACAGAACGAACTCCTAAGATTTGTCCTCTGACCTCCTCAAGTGCATCATGGCACTTTAACTTACTAAAGAAAACAAAAATAGGTAAATTGCTTTTGATACCCCATAACTTAGCGCCAGGAAATATGAGTTTCATTGGGACCAACAATACATGATCAAAGCCCAGAGGAAAGGCCCAGGGGTCATTTAATGTGTCGATAACATCCAAACTATGAGTTTCTAACTCAGTTAAATTGATTATAACCACAAAGCTTATTAATAAGAGCAGTCCTGGGAGAGTGAAGCTAAGGAACATTTTCTACCTGCAGCAGCATTTATTAGTGTGATGGATTACCTGGGAAAATGACCCGAAAGAAACTGAAGTTCAGCATTATTTAATTGCATGCAGTCATTCTTTCTAGACTTCACTATTTATACTTTGGGCATCAGTGGAAAGATCAAGCAGTGAACTATGATTAGTTTTGAAAAAAAACCTATTGGTTCTTTTTTTTTTCTTTTTTCTTTTCTTTATTTTTTTAATGAGTTGTAAAGAGATGAATCACTATTTATCTTGTATAAATTTTTAAACATCAGAATTTGGAGATACTTTATTTGGAGGCTTATGTTTCTTCAGAGAAACGTACTTTTTTTTCAATCAGATAATTTCTTTATTTACTTTTTTTAATTGGATATTTTATTTACATTTCAGTTGTTCTCCCCTTACCCCATATCCCACCCTCCCTCCCAGGAACCCCCTATCCCATCCCCCCCCTCCTTCTGCTTCTATGAAGGTGTGCCCCCACCTACCTCCCCACACCTCACCTCCCCACCCTCAAATTCCCCCACACAGGATGTCCAGCCTTCATGGGACCAAGGATCTCTTCTCTCACCTATACCTGACAGGATCATCCTCCCTTGCATATATAGCTGGAGCCATGGGTCCCTCCCTAAGTGCTCCCAGGCTGGTGGTTTAGACCCTGGGGGCTCTGGTTGGTTGGTATTGTTGCTCTCCTCATGGGGTCGCGAACCCTTTCAACTGCTTCAGTCTTCACTCTATCTTCTCTATTGGGAACCCCATGATCAGTTTAATGGTTAGCTGTGAGCATCTGCCTCTGAATATGTCAGACTCTTGCAGATCTCTAAGGACATAGCTATGTCAGGCTCCTGTCAGCATGCACCTCCTGACATCTACATCAGCATCTACCTTTGGTAGATGGAATGGATACCCAGGTGGAATTGTCTGCAGACGGCCCCTCCTTCAGTTTCTGTCCTGCACTTTGTATCCATATTTGCTCCCTTGAGTATTTTGTTACTCCTTTCACGTCCAAGTGGATAAAGGACCCTCACATAAAACCAGAAACTAGTAGAAGAGAAGGTAGGGAAGACCCTCGAATACCTAGGCACAGGGAAAAGTTCCTGAACAGAACACCAATAGCTTATGCTCTAAGATCAAGAACTGACAAATGGGACTTCATAAAATTGCAAAGTTTCTGTAAGGCAAAGGACACTGTCAATAGGACAAAACGGCAACCAACAGATTGGGAAAAGATCTTTACCAATCCCACATCTGATAGAGGACTAATATCCAATATATACAAAGAACTCAAGAAATTAGACTCTAGACAACCAAATAACCCTATTTAAAAATGGGGTATGGAGCTAAACAAAGAATTCTCAACTGAGGAAACTCGAATGGCCGAGAAGCACCTAAAGAAATGTTTAGCATCCTTAGTCATCAGGAAATGCAAATCAAAACAACCCTGAGATTCCACCTCACACCAGTCAGAATGGCTAAGATCAAAAACTCAGGTGATAGGAGATGCTGGCGAGGATGTGGAGAAAGAGGAACACTCCTCCATTGTTGGTGGGATTGCAAGATGGTGCAACCACTCTGGAAAACAGTCTGGCGGTTCCTCAGAAAATTGGACATATCACTACCTGAGGACGCAGCTATGCCACTCCTGGGCATATACCCAGAAGATGCTCTAACATATAACAAGGACACATGCTCCACTATGTTCATAACAGCTTTATTTATAATAGCCAGAAACTGGAAAGAACCCAGATGTCCTTCAACAGAGGAATGGATACAAAAAATGTGGTACATTTACACAATGGAATATTACTCAGCTATTAAAAACAATGAATTCAAGAAATTCTTATGTAAATGGATGGAACTAGAAAATATCATCCTGAGTGAAGTAACCCAATCACAGAAGAACACACATGGTATGCACTCACTGATAAATGGATATTAGTCCAGAAGCTTGAAATACCCAACATTCAACTCACAGACCACATAAAGCTCATGAAGAATGAAGACCAAGTGGGGGACTTTGGTCCTTCTTTTTTTTTTTCTAGTGGTTCTTTTACAATAAACTTTTACACAGAATAAAGCAAATCACTGCCTTCAGCTCTCATTAGGTGGTTTGTTTCATTTCTGTGTTTTACTGATTATTTTAATCAAATCATTTGAATGGGACATCCATGGACTGTGACTGTCTAAGAGCATAGGTGTCCTCAACCATTGTTTTCATGACAGCCAGTGTTTATCTACTTCAGTACACTTACTACAAATGAGCTTGCGACTCTTCTAATACCTTGGTACAACATGCATCTAAAGTTTAGATGGAATCTTTGTAAGTGTACTCATGTACTTCTAACCATCACTTGGGAGAAAAGTCCAGCACACCAGTTGTAGGCCAAACCAACATGGGGAGCTTTTGAAACAGGCACTTCAGGGTGACCCGTACCAATTCAGGATCATGTGTCCAGAATAGCTTGATGTTGTTTCCAATCTCTAAGAACTTTGAAATATTTGGCTTCATTATAAAGTACCCATACTTTGGACTTTGTCCATGAAGTCAAAGGGTCGGCCCAAAGACTTTAAACCTGCTATAAACCAAAGCTACTACAATTGTTAGGTGTTACAGTGGACTTAAGAATAATGGTATGGGTAAGTGATATTGCTCAGTGGTTAGAGAACTTGCCACACAAGCATGAAGACTGGGGTTTGCATTATCACAGAAAAAGAAATAATGGGATAAGGCAATCTACCCACAAGGAAGAGAGTCTGGGTTCTCATGGGCTGCCCCATTTTAACCTGAAATAAATCAAATAAATGGTGAGTTGGCACAAAGAAAATGGAGGTGTGGCTTTGTACACCATCCTTTTTGGCTTATTCTCCTGCCCTAAGAGTGGCCACTCTAGAGGAATGGCCCATACTACGGGTCACCTAAGGAGCTTGGCATGATGGGGAGAACATACAGGTGAGATGTACTGAAACTGCAAGCATAGCAGAGCTAGAAGGAAGTAGGAGCTAAATCAGCTCGTCATTCTTGACCACAATTCAGTTCATCTTTCTTCTGGTAAGAATCTTCAGGCTAACATGAGTTCTACATGGAGATAAATAGATTTGCTTTCAAACTTATTGGTCAGTGTCCCTCAGGGCCGTTGCTAGATGTAAAAATTGTTATGTGTCATTGAGCCTGTGATGTGAATCCTCATTAGACAATGCATATGTGCTAATCAGTTAAATTAGGTGTTGTCCACAGTTTTAATCCACTTACGATTATTGCGTACCTACAATGTACTTCACCAAGGACAGACACACTTTCTCTGTAAAGAGCCAGAGAGTTTTTAGGCTTTGCAGGTCATGCAATCTCTGTCATAAGTAACTTCTACCTACACACTATAACAATCCATGATTGATATAGAAATGAATGGGTGTGACAGTGAACCAGTAAACCATAAAGAAATACATTTGGATCTGGCCTTTTTGACATCATTTACTGACCTCTGTGCTATATCTGGAACAGATCCTGGCATAGGTAATTCTGATTGGTTTTGACAATCCTACATAGTTGGTCTCAATTCTTTCAATCTTGCAATGCAATGCAATGCAATGAAACAGATCATTGAGTAAAGGGATTTGGTGCCAAGCTGGATGACCTAGGGATTTGATGTCTAGGAACTACATGATGGAAGAAAAGAAACCATTCCTGAAAGTTATCCTCTGGATTCCACACTCACCCACATACATATACACACAGATAACTAATAAATGTTTACAAAGTGAACAAAAAAGATGCACAGAGAAATTTAGAAACATATCCACAGTCACACAGCCAACAAGTGGCAAAGCCAAGACCCAAACCTTCATAGCCTCTATCTTGTAATATAAAGGGAATTTCCTACTTTACTACAGACATGACTTCTTTAAATGAAAATTATTTTAAATACATTTTTTTTCATTCTGAAGTTGTCATGATGCATGGTTGCCATAAAAGCAATGATGGAATGCATAAAACAGTAACAGAATGCCCTTGTGTCACAGATGCCATTTTGCCAATGAACTAACACTTATTTTTGTCTATTCCAGCTATGTTCTGACCTGTAGCTTCCCCATCACTTTTTTCCATTTTGGCTTCTCCATCCTTCTCTGTGGGTATTCTTTGTGATGTAATAGGGAAAACTGAGGTTGTCAAATGTAACCAGACCCTATTGGAAACTAAATATATCAGGAACTTCTGGCCTGTAAATAATTTTCAATTATTTATTGAGATTGGGTTGAGGTATGTCAAATTATTTTGGTAGGTCAAGCGTCGCAGTTTTGTATGGTTTGACATAAAACAGAGGGCATAGACCCTGGATTATGCGTTTTCCTGGTGTCCCTCTGTGACACCAGAAAATTCTCAGAATTTTGTTTATTCTGTTTATAGTTCCTGGAGGTGCTGCTGGTCATCAAGATAGGAGGTGACTTACTAGTAAGTTAGATAGAGATATAAAATCTCTCCCAGTCTACTGCATTATATGATACTAGATTCAGAGAGCTAGAAGGGAGAGAGATCACTTCTCCATTCAGCTGCCACTGAAATAGTTCCTATTCCTGCTTTTCAAAATGGAACTATCCAGGCGCTTGTGCACAGCTGTCTCCTTAATCTTCCTTACTGGGGAGTGACACAAAGCAACGAGAATGCCTTAATGGGCTCACAGAATGATGAGCCGATTGCTCAATGAAGTGAAACAGACCAAAAAAAAAAAAAAAACTGAGAAACCTAGAAAAATCGCTCACAAGAGTCCTAATACATAAAAAGCAGATTCATTTAAAGAAACTATGAAAAACATCACACACTCTTCTTAGCTCCAAATGGGGATGATTCTGAAAGGACTCTCTGTGAGCATGCAGATCTGCATTCGTACTCCTGGATGGCTAGCTTAGTTTTACTTATGCTTAAATAAATAAATAAATAAATAAATAAATAAATAAATAAATAGATTTTATGATGGTAACATTTTAAAAAATGAAGATGCATTGCCTCTAGATCCAAATATAGACTTTTACATGATTGCTAAAGGCAAGAAATGAATACATATGAAACTCTGAAATATACCAATAGAAAACTCAAAATAGAGCAATGTAAACAGCAGAAGTTGGTAAATAGGCTTGATAAAACAGTGGCATAATTTATTTCCCAAGGAAGAGAAAAAATTCCAGTTCAATGGGTGATTTAAGCATTTTCATGGAAATCAGTAAAAAGTATATTCAGGAAATTATAGGGGAGGGAAAGACTGTAAGAGCCAGGACAATGGTTATCTATAATGAAATTATTTTCTGGACATGATGGGTCACTCACTGTACATATGAATCTAAAGGAGTTATGACTCTATGTACAAGACCTACACAAGATCAAGCCACACAAAATCTCATCAGGGATGGAGGAGGGATCATGAAGTCCCACCCCTGTCTGAGGAACTATTGGAACCTAACAGCTGATGAGGGCAGAAGATTTGGTTGTCTTCAGGAATCCAACCCCTGAGAGGATACCCACGCTCCAGATGACAGTAGTACACCCTTGTATTGTACATTCAGCCAGAATACTAGGTGGACTTGGTGGGTTAAAAACAGAGACCATACATGAAGGAATACTGGGAAGGAATAATGAGGGGTGGAGAGATTAGAAAGGAAAGAAAGGGAATAGTTTTGATCAAAACATATTATATGAGTTTGTAAAACTCTCAAACATTTTTAAAGAGATAATTTAATGTTTGGGGCTGGCGAAATGGCTTAGTTGGTAAGAACACTTGCTGTTAAACCATGAGAACCTGAATTTGAATCCCAGTAACCCACATAAAAAATATGTGTGTGATCACTCATACCTATAACCCCCAGGTTTCCGCTTGGATGGGTGTTTGGATGTTCAGAAACAGGTAGATTCTGAGAGCTCCCTGGCCAGGTAGCCTAGATGTAATCGTGAGTTTCAGAGAGAATCTGTCTCAACAGTCTCAAAGGAATAAGGTGGGAAATGATGGAACAGGACCCTCAGCATCGTTCCTTGGCATCTGCATGTGTGTGTGGGCATGAGCACCAACACCTACACATGTCACACACACACACACACACACACACACTCATCATGAAGAAAGAAAATTAAATTTAAAATACCTTATTTTCCACTTGGACAGTATCACCTTCTCCAAGCACTGCTGTGTGATGCGGCTCTATCTTTTGTTGAGCATCATCAGGCCCTACAACAAAAGATGACCCAGCAACTTTAGTAACTGTTGTGGTATATTGATCCAATCGCCACACTTTTGGTCAACTACTTAGCACCATAATGCTCATTTTAATTTCAGAAATAGCACTTAGGAAAGTCCCTTGAATTTGAGGGTCATTTACATTTACTATTGTTAAAGGCTAAAATGGACAGGTTTTCAGTGCAGAAAAGAGCAGGAAGCGAATCCTGCAACATGTTTCCATTTATATTCCTCGTGCCATGACTATGTGACTGGCTTTTATAAAAGCCCCTGAAATTGCAAGTTTATAAGAATGTTCTCTTGTGTAAAATACAAACCTCATAAGGAGCAAACAGAGTTAGAAAATGATCAAATGCTATCGATAACTCATTTCAACAAGAATTTACCGAGCATCTCCAACTTTCAAGTACTAGAGAAAAAATGCAAAAACGTGCAAATTACATTCTTTGCATGTAAATAATTCAAAATGTTCTTGGGACCAACCAAATAAAAACACATGCAATCATCGGAGAAGAATTCAACTGAAAACTAGATGAGTTGGATAGCAACTTATAGAATACTGAATAAGGTCTGTTCCTAGACACTCTACAGGGTGGGTGCCTTCTAAGCACTCTGGAGGGTGTGTATCTTTAGGGTAGATAACATTTTTTCCTTTCTAGGGCTTACAGATAAAATAAAGCTAGCTAACACTTAAAGGTAACAAAAAACTCATTGATAACAGGAATTTGGGGGCTCTTTTCAGGTTGGAGCACCTCAGGTATTTGTTCTGGAGAAAGTAAGACTTTAACAGAGCTGGGTAAGGTAAGACAGACCTTCAAGAAACAGCACTTGGAAGAGGGTATTGTGGACAAGAGAACAGTCAGTCAAGGGGATGGCTGGGAATTTCTAAGGAACCTGTAAACCTTCTATCAGGACTTTAACATTCTACTGGAAAGGATGAAACTGTATCAAGGAAATCCTTTAAGATTATCCTTATCCATACGAGTCACACACACACAGAGACACACAAAACACACACACACGACATACACAGATACACTCACACAGACACATACACATACTCATTCACACACACTCACACACAAGAGAATCAGAGAGACAGAGAGATGGAGGAGAGAAATGATCAGAGCTGTGTCTTGAAAAAATAATTTTAGAAGCAGAGCATAAAAGGAGATGGAGGGCAGGCCTAAACTTAGGCAAACCTGTTGGGGGCTCTCTGTAATGGACTAAAGTAAACATGGATTACAGTGTGGATAGGAGTGAAAAAAGAAAGAGGTTGGAAGAGTGGGAAGGGGGTGGGAGAGAGATGAGAAAGAATCTAAGTCTAGTCCTTAGCACAAGCATGTGGTGTCCCAAGGAGAGCAGAAGCAGTTTGGCAAGAGGGAGCTGGACAATGGAGAGATCCAAGGTTCTAGACTAGCCACAGAAAGCTGCAGCAAATAGCACATATTTAAGGCTGTGTCTTCCAGCTGGGTATAAAAACCAAACAGATATGTGAACAGATAACAGAGACGATCCAAGATTCAAGGAGTTAGGGAGAGGGCTCAGATGGCTAAGTGCGTAAGAGCACTTCCTGTACAAGCATGAAGACTTTGAGTTCAAATCCCTATCATTCACATAAATAGCAGGCGTGGCTGTGTATGGCTGTAACCTTAGCACTTTGGGGAACAGACGGGAGGATCAATGGGTTTGTTGGCCACCATCTTAGCTCCAGCTTCAGTAAATGACTGGGTCTTTAAATGACCCAGTCTCAAGGGAATCGGGTAGAAAGTGATAGGACAGATCCTCTTCTGACCCCCACAGAAGCATGGTGCAAGTACTACATCTGTACACCTCAAATACAGGGGTGGGGGCTCAAACTAAAACTTAAAAAATATTAAAGAAGTGATTAAATGAAACAATAACTTGATAAATTATTATAGAAACAGAATCACAATTTGTAATTTTAGGGGAAACTAGTCAACATTCTAACAGCCATGTTTTCTAGAGAAGTCGTCTTTCAGCTTATATTTTAGAGATAGGGGATATATTCCATAGAGGACATATGACTTACACTGTTGCTGACAAATCTGAAACATCTGAAACAGGATTCAGACAGAGCAAGAGTTCTAATCCTGGAGTAAAATGTTCCATAGAAGTCTGCAGCTAGAACTGAGATTAAGTGTGGCCTTGGGGGGGGAGACAGATCACACATGCACTTTCTCCATCACACATGCACTTTCTCCATCACTTAGCTGCCATGTAGCTTTTCTTCAGTCATAACTGTAGCCAACAAACCGCAGCATTTTTTGCTTTGCTGATAGCTCTGTCTCCAAGTCACAGATATTTTTATACCATATTACAGTGCAGTGCACATCTCAGAATAGAGCTTATGCTAGTTGTCACATACAACTAAGAGCTGACCTGCTACTAAATCATGTCATTTCAGATGCCAATAGAGAAGCATACATGTAATTGTAGCATAAACTGGTACTTTAATACTTTAATGATGTCACTGAATTTAAAAATGTTGTCTGAGAGGAACTTTGTACATGTAAAAAAAAATCCGTGGCAGAAAAAAAATGTGTTTAATCACTGGCTTTGGAGCACAATGGTGACTGGAATATAATCCTGATGTTGGTGTATAACAACTTCCCTGGTGAAAATACTTCCACCTTTGCCATTTCCACGGAATCAACATGAGCTCAGATGAAATCACTCCTGCAAATGAGCAAGAGCCAACCCCAGCATAACATCCATTCATCAAAGGCATATGTCAGCCAATGTCATGGGTGAATAGCAGAACTCCATTCACTTCCCACTTACACAGGGGTTTGGCAAGAAAAGTCTAGGAGTCCAAGAGGAATATCATTTAGAGTTGGATAATATTTTGAACTGTGACAGGGAAAGGCATTTTATTAGGTGTGTTTTACTGACATCCTCTGCAGACAATGAACCATATTTCTATCTTCAATTAATTTATATACAACAGCCAGCACCCACGTGGCCCACTCCTGGACTCTGGGTTTGTCATGAAGTATGTTTCCTGATATTGTTTTTTAATAGAGTGAGCTGACAAGAAACAGCACTCAAAAATCCTGCTGAGTCGGTAGTTCTCCACAAGCACCCCGTATCAGGATAGTGTGCTTGACAGCAATGTTGATTAGCCTGTGAGGAAATCCTAATTGAGAAGTAGACTTGATGCTGGGCGTGCATGCTCCTCCCTACTGATGTATAAGTGACGTTACGGCCATTTGAAATGTTCTACTCCAAGAAACACTTTGCTCATTGACACCAAAATCAAGCTGCTGGGTGGATGATTTTCAGTTTACCTCAAGTTTCTAGATTCCTAGGCAAAGTCTTCAAAATAGTGCCACAGAGAAAGGACTGATGGCATCTTCCTTTCCAGATCATTTCTATGGTAGTTCATTCATCTGGCTATCTCCTGAACCTAAAATAAGTCCCCCTGAAATATATCCTATTGTTTCTGACTACTTGTAATTATAAAATGAGACAAATCAGATAATAAAATACTTTCCATTGGCAGTCTTTTCCAAGAATGTTAAATCTAATAATGTAGTTAAGGAACATCTAACCAAAAAGGTTACTACTTTTTTTTTTTTTTTTTTTGCCTTAACAATCATAAAAGGGCAAAATACTTTTTAAAATGTGTTTTTTTTAAGGTTGGGGTCCAGTTCCAGTGTGTGAGCATCTACTTCTCATTTTCTTCGCTTTATAAGGACTAGCCTCTCACTCTGTTCCACACATTCTGGTAATGTCTATCACACATTTTAACATCATTAAACTTATATGTATAGCAGAAGCTCTACCACAACACAGACTGCTACCAAACTGCCCCAAGAACCTAATTTTAAAGTATAAATGTCTTGTAACTTACAAATTTTGATAAATACAGTTGAGGTGTTTGGTAGCTAGATTGAAGCATTGTCCTTTCTTTGTGTACATATGCATGTGAGTAGTAGCCTGGATAGATGCTCACATTGGGTGTCTTCCTCAATTGCTCCCCAATTTTTTTTGAGTCAGGGTCTCTCACTGAATCTGGAACTCAAGGATTGCTTAGACTGGTTGGCTAACAAGCCCCAGAAATCCTCCTGTCTTCCCAACACAGAACTAATTTTACAGATGCCTGCTACCACCACACTCAGCTTTTTTTTGAAGATATGTTAGGGATCTGAACTCAGATCAACATGCATGGACTATAAACACTTTGCCTATGGACTCGTCTCTTCTGCATTTTGTCCTCTTTTTAATGTATACCCATTTTAGACATCACCTAAATCTTTCTAGATTATTACACTTTCCCTAATCCCTCAATTATCTGTCACTTGTTTTCTCCAGCAACTTACTTTTACAATGAATTTGACTTATTTGCAGAAGTATCACATTTTCCTCTTTTTCTACTAATTTACATATCATCTGCTATGCACTACATTATTCTCTTGAGACAGGCTCTCTCATGACTCTGGAGTTAGGCCAACAAGCCACAGTGGTCCTTCCTGTTCCTCCCCCATAACACTGGGGTCACAGGCATGAACAACCACATTAAGCTTTTTTATGGGTTCTGAGGATTTGAAATGGAAATTCTTGGTCTATACCCTGGGATGCTCTGCCTCCTGAACATCACTTGTCATTGAAGATGCTGACGAGGAAGAGGAAACCATAGGCTAAGAATCGTGGGAGCTCACTGACTAGCCAGCATAGCTAAAACTGAGAAATCTGGGATCAGTGAGAGACTTTGGGAAAAAAAGGTGGGAGGTAACTGAGGAAGCAACTTGATGTTGACCTCCATGTGAACCTACACACATGTGCATACATTCACACTAACAAGCACATACACCGCATGTACCACACCACACACATAACCCAACATACACATTTTTAAAGATCTTACTGCACTGGGTTCTATATATTTCCCTCATACCTCACTACTTCAACCCTTCTCTCCCTTCCTCTTTTCCCTCCAATTAATAGCACTCTTCAATTTTTACTGTATGTAGTCTTCTAAGATTCCTTTTGCCATCCAAATCATGGCCTATCTGTTCTCGCCCAAGATACTTCCTACATATGTTGACATTTCATTAACTGAACAATGGGTACTTGACACTGTAAAAGAGAATGACTTACTGATCAGCTCCTGCCATCTGGGGTTGAGTGGTGCCATTTGGTGTTTATAAGCAAGATAAAATTGAGGTACTAATGTTGGGAATCATTTTCTGGCTTCTCACTATAAACAGTGATTTCTGTTTGGTTGTTCTTTTCCTCTGGTGATGTGCTGTTTTGTCATTTTGTTTTTCTCACTGGCAACTTCATGAAGGGGTGGATAGGAGCAAAGCAAGGAGATCAGATACAAATGAAGTCATTTGGCCTGTGGCTGATTGGTTGAAGTAGAGTCCTAAGAGGCCAGTTTGTGGAGCTGGATTATGTCCATGGTCCAGTTTATTTTGGACACACACAAATTCACTCAGAGGCTAGAGACCACAATTCCATTTTCTGCCAGATGTTTTGTACATGTGGCCCATGGTCATGGAAGTAGGGAAATAAGCTAGTGAGAAGAAATGACTCAGGACAATTCCACCTTACAAAAAGGAAAACAAGTGGACATGCAGGTTCCCCTTAGCCTAGAATTTCTGAACATTTCACTTATTGATGTCTGGGGGTACAGGTCTGTCTGGAAATGAGGCTATCATAATTACTGGATAAAGAGGCTTTACAGATTACTTATCAAGCTTTACATCCTTTATCCTCTCTTTAATGCCATTTAGGACAAAATTATTTGTGATCTTTTGCAGAGTCAAGAAGCAAAGAAAGGTCTTCACTTAAAAAATTATAAAGAATTAAAAATAGTAGTTCAGAGTACATGGAAAATACATGAAGTTCAACAAAAACTTGGATTACAACACATATTCCATTTATTTATGTATTGTCCATGGCTGTTTTTGTGCTACCTGAGCAAGGCATAATAGTCTCAGAGACAAAAATATTTGCTCTCTGGCACTTTCCATAAAGTTTGGTTTCCCCCTACAACCCCCACTTTTTATTATTCTATATAAATATTTCTGGAATCTTTAGCACCTTAAACTTCATGCTTTTTCTTTATTATGTTCCATCGATCCAGATTACTTTTTAACTTAAAATCATAAGTCAAGGATGACACCTCCCAATTTTTTTCTATTTTTATAAAGTACTATATGATTATAAGAATATCAAAAAATAAATAAATGATGCTCCATTCTTCTCAGACAGTTAATACATTTCACTGTTCACACACAGGCGCTTACTGTAATAGTGCTAGAAGAAAGTTTTTTATTTGAATCTTTACTCTCTTGACTGATAAAATATGTGAATTTTGTTTGGGCTTGTAATTAAAGTGCTACTCAGTGAAAGAGGAATGAAGCCCAATCATACCACATTATGAATAAATTCAAATTACTGTTATTTCCAGAAGACTCAAGTGATTGAACACCTTTTTTTTTTTTTTTTTTTTTTTTTTTTTTTTGGAGAATATAAAGAATGGTTTAAATAAATCACTTGGGATGCAGCATCACACCCTGTACAGATGTCATTAGCAGGCCATCTGTCTGCAAATTGAGAATATATTTTGCAAAGAGGATGCTCCCTGCAAGTTGAGAATGTATTTTCCAAGGAGTAATTTTTCTGCTGGCATCCCCCACGAGAGTGTGGTGGAAAGCATTCCGTTCCAGAGAGTCTCAGAAACGGAGAATCTGGGGCTACATTGCGGGACACCACACCTACATACATGTTACTCATCACTGTGGATGGAGATGAGGACAGGGAAGCCTCTAGCTTCTTCCTGAAGCACAGCTCAAATGAATATTGTGGTATCAGGAGTTGATTCAGAAGATAATGCCAGTGAATAGCAGTCCAGAAATGAGCAGAGTTATTCAGGGAAAGGAAGTGTTGTCATTAGCTTTCTATTGCTATGACAAAACACCATGACCAAAGCAACGTATGAAAGAAGGTGTTTAATTTGGCCTATGATTTCAGAAGGTTAGAATCCATAATGGTAGAACAAAAGCATGGCGGTAAGAACAGCTGAGAGCTCACATCACGATCCACAAGCAGAAGGCAGAGAGGGTACATTGGGACGGCATGGATCTTTAAAAACTTCAAAGCTCACCTCTAATGACACACCTCCTCCTACAAGGCCATGACCCCTAATCCTTCCTAAACTGTTCCACCAACTGGGGACCATGGATTCAAACATATGGGGGCCATTCTCATTCAAACCATCACAGCAAGGAAGGACAGGCACCTGATCATCAGTCTCACAGTTAAAAGCTTGAGAATAACCCTGGTGGGAAATTCAGGAATGGGTTCTAACATAACCTACTCAAGGAGACAGCTAATTTCCAGAATGTTGATGCTTTCATGCTTCTGTGCTTCCTGACTGAGCCAGAGCAATCTTTCCAAGTTTCAGGAAAAGTGGTGTAGACACTGACAGTTGGAAGTTGGTCAGCAGGTACTGAAGAAGCCAGGTTATGGGGGGCTTAGGTAGGACATTCACAGAATATGCTGTACCCCATCCATTTACTGTCACCCATATAAAGAGCTTTTTCCTGTCTCCAGGAAAATGGGGATGGTTGGGATGGACACAAGCAGAGGCAACCTGCTCTGCATGCTTGTCTCTTATCATGTGGATTTGGTCTCTTCTGCTATCAGGTTGGGTAGGCTTGAAAACACAAGCTGGTTTAAACTCTACATTATAAGTGAATGTAGTGTAGGCAGGACACAGAGACTGAAATTGAGGAACACTTGGATAGTAGTTACTTTTCTACTGTTGTGACTTTAAAAGAATCACAAAGACAACTTATAAAAGGAAGAGTTTACTTGCCTGATGGTTCCTTGGGGATAAGATTCTGTCATAGTAGGGAACTATGGCAGCAGACAGAGCCATGTGGCTGGAGCTAGATGATGAGAACTTACCTCCTGAACAGCAAGCAAGAAGCAAGTACCAACAATGGTGAGAGTCGTTAGCCTCTCAAAGCCTAGTGACACACTTCCTCATAAGGTCATGCCTCCCAAACATCCCTAAAGAGCATCACTAACAGGGGACCAAGAATTCAAAAGACAAGGTCTATGGCAGCCACTCTGCTTCATACCACCATAGCTTGGTTCTTGCCTCAGGTGTACAGACGTGAAACCTTAGCATTAATATCTTCTTTTAGATATCCCACAGCTCATGTATAAAATGAGAGTTGCTTTCTTCTCGAATATGCATTTCACTACAAACAGCAGCATACAACCTTTAGAATAAATGAAGAAAATGTGAAATACCTGAAATACCTAACTTGTCTTCTTGTATCTCCAAAGGGATACACAGACTGTGGTTCTCACTGACGCCTACTGGAGCTCCACCTCTTTAAGGGCATGGAAACTGCTAACCTCTCAGATTAACACTCCTGTGCCTTTTGCCTGGACCATTTTGCCCATGTTGTTCTCAGTTACTGAAAACTCTGGGAGCTGTAAGTCACCGTGCTCCAGATTGGTGTGGGAAGAAAGGAGGCACAGTATTCAATTACATACAATAGTTCCAGTAGTTTATCCTTTCAGTAGTTTGAATTAAACTGCAACTGAACCCCAAATGGCACACCCTTTACTCACCAATATATACATCTCCAGAGATGGTATAAATAAAGCTTGTCCACCCTGGAAAGGAGCAGGGACATTGCATTATTAATGTGTACAATATCTATCCATCTATCTATCTATCTATCTATCTATCTATCTATCTATCTAACATATGCATTTTTGTTTCTATTACATGTATCATATAAACATATATAACAGTAACAAAAGAAAAAGTTGCATATCAAATATTTTATTTTCTTTTAGATATATGTTTTAAAACTTTAGTTCTGTGAGATACTCATATTATATATATATATATATATATATATATATATACACACACACACATAATATACTTGCATACATTTCTCCTCCCTCCCTCACATACATATAGAAATAAACATTTCTATACTTAAAGGACTAAGAGTCCTTGCTATTTAAGGGCCATCCAAAGTAGGTACTATGCAGTTTACTTTGGCAATATGTCTATTTAACAAAAGCTATATTAACACATTTATTTTATTTTGTGTGTGTGTGTGTGTGTGTGTGTGTGTGTGTGTGTGTTTACCAGGTGCCAGAAGGGGACAACAGAGTCCCTGGAGTTACAGGCATTTGTGATCTGAGTGCTGGGATCTGAACTATATAGTCCTCCAATAGAGCAATAAGCACTGTGAGTCGCTGAGACACCCTCCAGCCCACAAATTGTTTCTTACAGTTCTGTTACCATGCTATAAACTATAGCACTCCAGTCCAGCTTCATGTTCAGTTTGCTGTACTTTCAAGTAGGCTGAACTGTGAATAATACCAATGAAGCTTGTTTATTTATTCATTTTTTTGAGTTCTAGTTTTCAGTGAACACATCCCATTTTCTATTTATTCTAAAAGAGAGCATATATCAGTAATGGGTGCCACATCCTTTAGGGTTCTAGAGATTGATCTAACTGGGTCATCATGGGAATGAAATATATATGAACAAGGAGGTGGGATTAGCTAATTTCAATAGAAGCAGTCTCTGTAGGGAAGAAATCTCCATCTCTGGGCTGGAAACAACCCAGGTAGAGATGGAAGCAATGCTGGATATTTGCTGTGCAAACTCTTAACATTTGCCCTTGAACAAGAGGAAAGCTTTGTCATTCCTCCAAGCCTGAGCCAAGTAAGGGTTTGCTACTCACATGCTGAGAGGCACTGGAGTCCTTGACATGGCCATGCTCATGTCAACAACACCCATGCAGTCAAGACTTCACTTGCTCCCTACAAAGGAGGATCTAAACCTTTTGGTGATTAACAGGTTTTAGATGGCCTGTGCGATCCCTGGAATTGTCCCCACAAATTTTCAAAAAAAAAAGGATACTATGACTTGTGAAGGTGCACATGTGTGCATGTACATGTGGAGGCCAGCGGTCAACCTCAGGTATCATTCCTCAGGAGCCATCCACTTTGCTGAGACTGGGTCTCTCACTGGGACCTAGGACTCACAGCTAAGACCTGAGTGGCTGGCCAGTAAGCCCCAAGGACCTCTGGGCCCCTGACTCCCCAGTGCTGGCATTTCAAACACACACCAATACTTCTGGCTTTTCCTGAGATATTACAAGAGCGAATCTAAGCCACCTCAGAGTAACGCTGCCTCGTTCCCTCCCTCATTTAGTGGTCCACCATTTATTGAACCTCTATTGTTGGTACACATTGTGGGCGCAGATACAAACATCAAGAGGGTATAGTCACTGTTATTCAAGTGAAACAACGGGAGACTGGAAGGTCCCTCAAAGATGCTGAAAATACATGCCAATAATATAGCCCCATTCTTGTGTGCACACCTTGGCTTTGCAAGGACCCTTTCTTTCTAATGGATGACCATCCTTTCTATTCCTGCTCCGCGCAGATTAAAATTCTACTCTACAAAGAAATCCCTTTCCTCTCAACTTAAAAAAAAAAGGTTTGGATTGGAAATGGTTAACATTTCTTCTGCTAAGTGCAGATGGCTTGTATTTCTTGTTTATCTTGAGAAAAAAAAGTAACACATTATTTTAAGAATACCAAAGTATGAGCCATCTTAACTGTAAATCTTTTTGTAAATCTCATTTCTACCCCCCGACATAAGTGGTGAGCAATTTGGCATTTATACCTTGGGGATATTTGCCTTTTATGTACTACTTTGCATTTACTTCAAAAATAGAAGAAATTCAATGCTGTGTTTTAAATATCTGTCCATATCAGAACACAGAGCAGTAGCACATCCTGTCATGAATATGTTCTTGTTGGTGTACTCAATCCTCTCTTCACACTTTCAAGGCTGCTGAAAGGTAATTCTTTGAGAGACATGCCAAAAACCTCACCATTCTCAGTTGCTTGGCTGAAGTTTTTATGTTGGCTCTTTTAAATTATCCCCATGGCTTTTCTCCCTCACTTCCTGCTTCATCCTCCAAACAGGTCACTTGGGTCTGTTTTTGTTTTTTTTTTTTTTTTTTTTTTTTTTTTTTTTTTTTTCCTCCCTTTGAAAATCCTTTTTGGCAAAAGCCTGAAGGATTGTGTATGCTTCAATGAGCTGCCAAGTGAGTGTTCTACGTGCATGTAGTTGGTTTTCCTTTTCATTAAAGTAGGTTACAGAGCATCTTTGCTCGGTATAACACAATTCATGTTGCCTGGTGGAAAGCACAGAACATTAGACTTACCGAAACAGAAATAGTGGAGTAATCAGCACTTTATCATCTTTGCAACAAAATGTCTACCTACACATGCTATTTATCTTTGTTTCATTTCTAGGGCGCACTATTTCTTAGGGATGCCAAAAGGAAAATAAACGTCAAATAGTATAAATGAATGCATACTATATGTTTAAGAAGAAATGTATTTTGTTCAACCTACTCCTTTGCTAAAAGCAAGAGCCAATTTGCTAATTGCATCAGCCAAGGGGTCTCCTCTGTGCGATTTTGTTTTGGTTGGATTTTTCAAGACATGATTTCTCTGTGTAGCCTTGGCTGTCCTGGATCTGCCTTTGTAGACCAAGTTGGTCTCAAATGCACAGAGATCCCCTTACCTCTGCCTCCCAAGTACTAGGATTAAAGGTATGAAGGACCACCACTGCCTGGCATCCCCCGTGCAATGTTCTGGTCCTTCCTTCCTTCCTTCCTTCCTTCCTTCCTTCCTTCCTTCCTTCCTTCCTCCCTCCTTCCTCCCTTCCTCTCTTCCTTCCTTCAACTCTCCTCTCACTCTTGTGCCCAGCACTAGAAATTGATGCCACCCTCAAATTTTTGTCATTCCATCAGAAGTCACATAGCCTACAATTTCCTTCCCCTTTCCCCACAAACATGGTGGCCATCCTACTGTCTCTTTGCAGCTAGGAAGATCTTTCCTTGGGAAATAACAAAATGTGCTGAGATGAAGATCATATTTTTCTTCTAGTCCCTGAGGACAGTTAAGTCAGCAACACATACAAGTCAGATCTCTTTTAGCCAAACATAAAACAAACGTACAATGTGGGCTTTAAATATGTAAATCATTTTCTGTGGCATTCACTCTATTTCCAGGGAGGTTCCTAATTCTTAAAAAAAAATATCCCTAGTGAGAGATTTCCTCAGCCTACATTCCTGGGCTTAAGCCAGACCATTTTTCTCCTGACTTCATTAAGAGTTCATAATTCAAGTCAATTTATAACTACTCTTATGCATGTATGTGGAGGAAGAAGTAGAAAAACATGGCCAGCTGACACACCAAATTCCTAAGAGAAGTCAGCAGAGTAGAGAGGGCAAAGGGGCTACGAAGAGAACACACCTATCCCCAGACTTAGGCTTACAATGTTCACCTGATTCCAAAGCAGCTCGGATCCCAGGAGCCTGAATGGAACTTCTGACACTCAACTTCCTCTGGTGACTCCTTCCCTCTAGACCTGACCTTCTGGGATGGGAGGGGAACTGCCTGGTCCTTCCTGCCCCCTTCTTCCAAACAAACTAATTTTTAAAAAACATTTGCTTTGAAATAATTTCAGCCGCATTGAAAAGTTTCAAAGATACTACAGAGAGTTACTGTATATTTTTGCCTAGGTTCTCCCAAAGCCAACATACTAGCTCATATACTTCATTATTCTTTTGCTGTAAAATAGGATGTTCCTTACACACACACACACACACACACACACACACACACACACTTAGCAGATTTCTTTTAAAAAATTAGCTCATTTTTCTGTACATCTCTTTCCTTTCTAATTTGCTCAACATCTTTGTAGGTCAGCATTTCTATGAGGCTATGAGCTAGGCCTAAAATGGACCCATGAAATCCACGGCACCAAACCCAAGTGCTCTCTGCTCTCCTCTTGGATTTCAAAATACACTAAGCCAAGGGTGTCAGGATCACTGTTACCCACACCATAGTCAAGAACTCTGTATATAAGGACAGCTTTCCAAACATTGTATACATGTATAAAATTGTCAAGGAAACAAACCAACCCATAGCAGCATCACAAGAACCTCATGGTACCTAGCATTGTATATTCCCCTGAATATTGTAGTTTAGAATAGCTGACATTAAAATGGATTTTCTGATCGCATAACAACTAACAGCTCACAACAAAACACAAATGCAGGAATAAACACTTAATGTCTATCTTATAACTAAACATAAATGGCAAGAGGAAGAGAAATCACTAAAGGACCATTCATTGGTTGAGTACGGAACAAGATGGCTGGTGAAAATCAGTGTGAGCGATACTGGGCTGGTTATAACCTCACTTCAACATTTATTATTACCTAATGGATGTTAAACAAGTTGCATAATCTCCCTGTACCTCAGCTTCCTCACTGGAAAAATGGATAATCATCATGGCCCAAGTGATTAGGAGGATTGTAAGGGTTAATACATGAAGATCTCTAGAACACCCAGGCAGAGGCAGGTGGCTCTTCGTGAGTTCTAGGCCAGCCTGGTTTACACAATGAGTTCCGGGACAGCCAGGGCTACATCATAAGACTCTGCCTCAAAAATCGTTCTATTTAAATCATTAAAATACAGTGTGAGGTAGGAATGTATTAGGTGCTAGATCTAGTTATTCTGCAATCTATACTTTAAAACATCATGTTTCACAGGAAGAAGTAATAGTATCTTACTGATCAATCGAAAATAATTTTAAAATGTGGGTTGGGTGATAGGGCTCAGTGATAGAGCAGACCTATATCTCTGGGTTCTGCTGCAAAGAAAAAAATTTTTAAAAAAATTAATTGCAGGAAAGTAAACACATCAGCACAAAAGACAAAAAATAAAACACCGGGTAACATTGAGAACATTTCCATGACCTTGATTTGGGAATAATGATTAAAGAAATGACAGAACGCACCAACCATTAAAGAACAGAATAAGAACATAAAGACGATATATACTTATTACAGGACAGAAATAGTACAGAAAAGTGAGGTGTGGAAAGGAGATGATGTTTGTAACGCAAATAACTGGCAATGAATAGAACTCAGTTGTTACAAAGCAATATGGAAAACAGATATAGCTCACCCAAAGTAAAATAATAGGAAATATTTTGCTGGATAAGCTTATATTTCTGCCTCTGGTTCATGTTCATCAGTGCTTGGAAGACTAATTGGTTTATATCTAAAACTGATAAATGGATGCCATCATTATAAGGGAAGGTACGATCAAGCACTTGAATGCCCTACTAATCACTTTGCCATTACTAAGGCTCTATAATTAGTAATAGTGTACTAGAATACTTAATTCACTTCAATTAACAATCACAATTACAGACATACCAACAGGACAAGTTGAGTATTTGATACAGTGAGTAAAAATTACACTTTATCTTTAATAACTCCTTCAATTCTACATGTATTATTCATATTTGGGGCCCCTCTTTAACAGAAGAGACACTGTAGGAAGACAGGCAAGAGCTCTGAGAGACCCCTGTGTGTTTCTCTAGGCTTTTTCAGACCATTAAAAACATCACAATGAGCTGGGGAATGTGGTTCAGTGCTAAAGCATTTGTCTATCATGCATGAGGTCCTGGGTTCCAGCCTCAGTATGGAAAACAGGTCCTAAATTAGAGTAGAGGAAATCACTACTCATTTTGAGCCACTTGCCATTTAAAAATTGGCTTATACTTGGCACAGGAGCAGAAGTGGTATTTTGGTTGTTCAAATTTCATTTCTGTTGCTGTACTAAAAACATCCTGCAAAAAAAGCAATCTGGGGGAAAGAAAGGGTATATTTGACTTATAGTTACAGGTTAGAGTCCATCATTTCAGGGAAGTTACAAAGTCAGGAATTTAAAACCCTAGCTTCATCATCCCCACAGTCAAGACGAAAGACAAACAGAATACACTTAAGCTGCCTGCCTTCCTGCCTGCTTGCCTGCTTGCTTGCTCTGAGCTGGCTTTCTTCATTCTTACAAAATACATAGCCCATCCCATGAAATGGTGCTGCTCACATTCAGGATGGGTCTTTCACCTCCAAGAACAATCAAGACAATCCCTCACAGACATGCTCACAGACAACCCGATCTAAATAATTTATCATTGAGATTCTCTTCCCAGGTGATTTCAGGTTGTGGCAAGTTGACAGTTAAAGCAAGCCAGCACAAAGGTGAGCTCTAGGATGATCCCATGATTCCTGCTCTTGGTGTTGTCATATTAATAGTAACAACCCAAAACCATCTCTCTGAGTGTGACCTGCACCTAGTGGCTTACTTAAGGCTAGTACAGCAAAAGTAACAGGGTGTGGCTTTTGAGGTTGTTCTTTCTCTTTTGCTCCCCCACATGCATACTTTGATGAAACCAAAGGCCATGTGAGCCATCCTATGGAGAGGCTCAAGTGGCATAGAACAAGCAACAGGCTTGAGCCAGCGAATCCTGTAAACAATCACATGATCATGAGTTTGGAAGGGTCTCCTTCCCATCACAGCTAAGGACGACAAATATTTGGCTGACACCTTCATCACAGCTCTGTAATATTGCCTAGGCCAGAGAACACAACCATGGTATGAGATTATACAAATAGTCTTAAAGCACTAAGTTCCAGATTGATTTGTTATACAGCCATATAAGTAACTGGGCTTACATGTAAGTACAGGAGGATACAAGTGAAACAAGCCACATGCAAAAACATGTTTCTAAGCATGTTACTGGGGCAAGAAAAATCATGCATTCTTTCATAGCCAGGCAAGTTAGAGCCCGTGATTTGTTAGACACTGTTGTTCAGCCTGAGAACAGATAGCTACAACAGGAAGAAGTATCTTTTCTTAACACATATAATTTGTTCATGAGCATTTAAGCATATTTTGCATATGTAGGTAACTTGTACAATAAGATTCACCTAAAGATAAACTATTTAGTCGGGTATTAATGTTTAGTATTTCTAGTCTGACTTTCAACATTACAATGTTACATATACATATGCATATACATAAGAACTGAATTACTGAGGAGGCTTGGGGTAGAAATTACCTGATATTTTTCCCTCAACAACTTATTGTGTATGGTGTCATCATCATCATCTTTATTATCATCACTATGAAACAAGCAGAAAATTGGACACAGCATTACCTGAGGACCCAGCTATACCACTCCTGAGCATATACCCAAAAGATGCTCCAACATATAACAAGGATACATGCTCCACTATGTTCATAGCAGCTTTATTTATAATAGCCAGAAGCTGGAAAGAACCCAGATGTCCTTCAACAGAGGAATGGATATAAAAAATGTGGTACATTTACACAATGGAATATTACTCAGCTATTAAAAACAATGAATTCAAGAAATTCTTAGGCAAATGGATGAAACTAGAAAATATCATCCTGAGTGAGGTAACCCAATCACAAAAGAACATACATGGTATGCGCTCACTGATAAGTGGAAATTAGCCTAAAAGCTCACAATACCCAAGATATAATTCACAGACCACATGAAGCTCAAGAAGAAGGAAGACCAAAATGTGGATGCTTCAGTCCTTAGAAGGGGGAACAAAATACTCACAGGAGCAAATATGGAGATGAAGTATGGAGCAGAGATTGAAGGAAAGGTCATCCAGAGACTGTTCCACCTGAGGATCTATCCCATATACAGTTGCCAGATCGAGATGCTATTGCAGATGCCAAGAAGTGCATGCTGACAGGAGCCTGATATAGCTGTCTCCTGAGAGCCTCTACCAGAGCCTGACATATATAGAGGCAGATGCTCACAGCTAACCATTGAACTGATCATGGGTTCCAATGAAGAACTCAGAGAGAAGACTGAAGGAGCTGAAGGGTTTATGGCCCCATGAGGACAGCAATAATACCAACCAACCAGAGCTCTCAGGGTCTAAACCACCGGCCTGGGAGCACATAGGGAGGGGCCCATGACTCCAGCTGTATATGCAGGGGAGGATGGCCTTGTCCGGAAAGGTAGGAGAGGAAGTCCTTGTCCTGTGAAGGCTAGATGCCCCAGTGTCGGGAATTCAGGGGACCCCAGGGAGGTGGGAGTGGGTGGGAGGGTGGAGGCACATCATCATAGAAGCTGGAGGAGGGGGGATGAGATCAGGGGTTTCCAGGTGGGAGGGGAATGGGGAAAATGGATAACATCTGAAATGTAATTAAAATATCCAATTTAAAAAAAGAAAAGAAAAAGAAAATTGATTCTCAATCTGTAGATTGTGACCCCTTTGGTGAACCTCTAGTTCCAAAAATATTTGCATTATGATTCATAACATAGCAAAATTACAGTTATGAAGTAGCAGTGAAAATAATTTTATTATTGGGGGGTTCGCCACAACATGAGGAACTGAATTAAAGGGTTTCAATATTCAGAAGGTTGAAAACTGCTTACTCAAACGTCTCAGTCCATGACCAGTTGGCCATATTGTTTCTGGGCTTATATGATGTAGTACAACATGGTGAACATGAATGGCAGAGGAAGCTTCTCACTTCGTAGCAGCCAAAAAAGAAAATACATGGAAAGAGAGAGGAGGCCTCAGCATCTCCCTCAAGGGCACATCCCAAAGATATAACAACCCCCAGGTATAACCTTCCAGAGTTGCTCCCAAAGCACCACAGACTAAGGATCAAGCCTTCAGTACACAGATTCAAATCATAAAACACACTCTCTCAAGGGGCTTAATTTACTCATAGCTGTAAAGTCAACCCCCTTTAAGACAAAGTCTTAAGTAGCTCAGGCTGGCCTTGTATTCGCTATGTAGGTGAGATGCCCTTGAACTCCTGATCCCCCTGCTTCTGTGTCTACCTCCTCACTGTTGTGATTACATGTCTATATTAAATACACATGGCACTTCTTCTCTTTCTCCTGTCATTTTGAGACAAGGTCTTATGTAGCCTAGAGTAACTTCAAATTTTCTATGTAGCAAAGGATGACTTTAACTTGCTTAAACTTCCCAGGCTCTGGGAATATAAGCAAGCTCCACTATAGATAGCTGCAAAATCCCCTTTCCATGGAGCACAGTTTTAGGGCCTGGGCATTAGTGCACGAACATCCTGAGGGAAGGAGGGCATTATTCCAGAGCGGTACACTCTATGTTGTCTGAAGATAGTTTTGTTATCAATTTATCAACAAGAAAAGTTTAAAAAGAAAGAAAAGGTTCACAGAATGGAAAATGTCCCAAACCATAACTGTTTTCTATTATTAACACTCTAATCCATGCTATAAAGTATCCAGAAGCAGAGGTGCTGTGTAGAAAGATAGAGAAAATAAACTGATCGGCTGTGGAGGGTCAAACGTTGATACTATCAGTTAGTATACAAAGGGCCCTGAAGATCAGAAAAAAAAGATACTTTCCTAGAAATGTGAACTTATGTCCTTCACGATCAATGATACAATATTGTTGAAACATCCGTTTACAGCAAGAAAAATCAGATTGCCTTTCAAGAGATGTTAAAAGTCGCCGTGCAAAAAGAAGACCCTATGTATTCTTATTTTAGCCAAGAGCTAATGGGAAAAACGTGTGGCCAATGCGAAAAAATCTGGTACTGTCAGAAACTCAACAAATTGGATTCTTTGTAAATGATGCATCATCAGGCTCAATTCCTGATATCAACTGTCTTCCAAATCCCCACTGCATGAAACATCTGTTTTCTGCAAGATTAGCACAACCCAACAGAAACGTGCCTAGCCTAAAGGCAAGAAAGAGATGGTAAAAAATGATTCTAATGCTATTTATGGGAAAGAATTCAGATAAAACTTGGTAGGGTTCAGGAAGAATGTATTCAGCCCCCCTCCTTAATTGTGTTTCCCTTGGGAACAGGCATTTTCCTGGTATCAGAGATGGGATGGTAGCAATGTGTGCTTCCACTCTATCCAATTAGTCTATCAATGACACACCAAGTTAACATTAAATTCAACTGGTTATGCCAGAAGCCAAACATAACCCAGATATCCATGTCACATCACTTTACCATGAGTAACACCATCGAATATGATAAACTAAACATGTCTGGGACACAGCCAATGGACCACACATTTCAAGAAATATTTGATGCAACAAAGCATCCCAACAAAATGAATTTAGACAGTTCTTGGAGCTGTGATGGAATTTGACCTAGAAAAAAGAGAGAGGGGGTGACCTTGATTGAAGTAACTTTAAAATAAAATAAAACTGCCTAAGTTGATGTCTAGTATGTCTGAATATAGACAGTCAATATCATGGAAACTGCAAATAAATAAGTGGTTTAAAATATCCAATTAACTGTATTTCAGACAGAAGACAGGGAAAGGGTCAAACTTTAGGACTTGTCACCTATTCTATGCAAGCATATACAGGCAGTCTTTGCTAACTGAAACACAATTAAACACAAAAAAAGTTCCTAGAAGGTCATGTAGATATCAGGAATTTGCATTCCTAAGAAAGCAGTTGATTGGGCTTTCATTTGGTTATTCTTCCTGACATGACTGCCAAATTCCAGAATTCATCGTACCTTTAGGAATAGGCTGAGAATGCTTTGCTCCTTGGTCCAACTTGAAGTCCAGATATAAGGTTGGTGTGCGAGTATAAACCTTCGACTGAAAAAAAAAAAAAGGAAACCATCAAAGGTTTTCTATGAATAAGTTTCTTTTTAAAAACATTTATTGTGTATATATGGTGTGTATGTGTGTGTGTGTATGTGTGTACACATGTTTGTATGTGAGGGCATGTGTTTGCCACAGCACGTGAGTGGAGGTCAGAAGACAACCTTGGTATTAGTCCTTATATTCTGCCTTCCTTAAGACAGAATCTCTGCTGCTGCTCTGTGTATTCCAGGCTATCTGGCCCTCGAGCTTTCAGGGATTCTTTGGGTTCATGTCCCATCTTACCACAAGGATGCTGGGATGGCTGACATGTGACACTGTGTCCAGCTTGTCTATAGATTCCAGGGATCCAAACAGAAGTTGTTAGGCATACACAGCAAGTGCTTTTGCCTGCTGGGTCATCTCCTTGGTCCCAGGATAAGATTCCTTCCTTCAGCTCAGCCCTTCTGTAGTAGACCTGGGCCCATTATGCTTCTTCCTGGCTTTACAATATTATCAGCAAGCTAACTTCAATAAGGTATTCATCTTCCTGCAGCTCCAACAGCCCTATACTAGGATTTTGATTGGCCCATAATTGTTCAAATTTTGTCACATTTAGCCTTACAGTCGATATGGATGGAAAATCATCTTATGCCTAACTACATGTATATTACCTGTACATGTACATTGATAAAGCCATTTCCATGTTGAAATTCAAATAAGGAACTTGCATATTACATTTCCTCATTGGGACCTTTTGCAGGGGAAAAAAATGCTGGCCACCTGCTGGTTTTACAAAATCTCAACCCCAAAGTAGGACAAACTTCATCCAGGTCTTCCAGTGTAAGCAGTGGTTTTTATTTCACCAACAGCTTAGGAGAGGTGGTAATTCAATATGATGTCATCCTGAATTGTGAGCACAGATGAAAATCTAAGGGATTAACACTTGCTGTAAACTTTACCATGTCTCATTGCTTGTACAAAGCCCCAGTGATTATTCCATTTTGGTTGTTGTTTTGTTTTACTTAAAAAATGTACATGAAAATGAGAAAACATAGAATGCCGAGCTTGGAGAAAACATGGAGTGACTGACAGGCTTCATACACGGTTGCTGGGACTGCAATTTAGTGCAAACACTTAGAACAAATATGGCTGACATGTAATCCAGATGAATACATGAGTAACTTTTGACCCAATAATCCTACTTGTGAGTGTGTTTCCAGGAGAAATGTCCACCAGAAGACACATAGAGGAAGCTTAACAGCCCCAACCTGGAAATAACAACATTAAAACTATTTCCCACAAACATGTAATAATAGAATATATAACTATATTATAATACAATTTAACAGTGAACTAGTAGGGATGAAAAATAAACCTAACTTATACAACAACTCAGAAGCATCATGGAAGCATAAAATTGAGCAAATTAAGGCAGATGTCATACCTACAAAGTTCAGAACAAGGCAAAATTAGCATATGATGTCAGAAGTCAGGAAAAAGTAGGTGAGAAGTTTAACCTATTAACTGGTAGGCTACACAAAGGAGCTCCACAAAAGAAGAAAAACACCAAGAAGACCCCAGGGGAATTGTAATGTTCTGCAGTTTGGTCTGGCTGCTTCTTTCATGGATATTTTTCCTTGATGAAGATTCTCCGAGTTGTATTCTCAATTTGTGTACTTTTCTATATATAAATTGTATATTCATAAAAACCTTATATGAAAAACACACATTTGTAACTGGACATAAAGGAAGAATCTAGAGTCCAGAATTGCTTACTACCCTTGATAAGGACATGATTTTGGAGATTTTGGAATCTGTATATGGACAGTTGTGCTTTTTTCAACACTGAATCTTCAGGACCAATCCATAGTGACTACCATACGGTGGGTATGTTAATAGACAGTGAAAGATGTTTCGCAATGGAAAATCCCAAGTGTAACCTTGCATTCATTGACACTATACCTAAGATATTCATTCATTAATATCTTTACCTATATGTAGTCCCCCTGCCTATTTCCAGGACAAGTGCATTTGGTATGGTCAAATAATATGTCTTCGTATTAAATTAGTAATATGAATCATGAGAACAAAGGACTTTTTTCCTCTATGGATGTCTCCTATAGGAGGAGTCTTAGGCTTTCAGAAGTTCTGGTTTCACACAGTGTTTCAAAGACTAGAACAACAAACTGAACTCCCGGTACACACCTAAATGAAACCAGAAAGCCCCGTGACATTAAATGCAACTTGAAGCTAAAGATTTACAGCCACTTTGAAGAGTTTGAAGTATACATGAAACAAATGCAACACACAAGGGACACGAGATCTGGTTGTCTAGGGTCATTAGGTGTGTAAGGCACCATCTGGAAAGAGACTGTTTTCAACGAAAGATGACTTCTAAAGTTACCTCTTAAAAGATCAATGGTGAACTTCACATAGTATCAGATGACCCCTTTGCTCAGGCAGCACTGAACTCTTTCAAAAGTTCCTAGTTTGGCTTAAGTAACTTTCTCAACCCCTGCCTCAGGAACAGAGTCAGTAGCCCTACCCAACCTACAGGAAAGAGATTAACCACAAGAGATGCTTGGCTTAATATTCACTAGTACGCTCCCAGAATGCAGGCATCATGAGTGGGAAGGCAGGAATATTGTTTAGTATATTGTTTTGTCCTGGTCATTAGAAAAGGACCCATCTTCTTTCGGGTTTAATGCACTCATCAAAGGATCTCATGAGGACGCTTCGCTGGAGTTTAAGTCTATTCAGGGCTTGAAGTTCTCCACTAGAAAATGAATATACTTCTCCATAGTGTAATTTTTCAATTGTCCTTCTGATTTCTGAGACTAAGACTGCAGAGAGGAGAGGATGTGGCTGGGATGAGGAAGGGCACGAGAGATGTGGACAGCCATTGGCTAACTGGCTCCCAGTCTCAGCCTCAAGTTTGCACATTGCTTTGCCCTCCTGTCTGTCTCATTTTCTTTCTTCCTGCCTCCATCACCTCAACATAATCCATTCTATAAGAAAATCTCTCCAAGTAATTTACCTCTCTAAGATGCAACCACATGTACACAACACACACAAACACATTTTTGTATTCACTATACGTATGGATTCATTGAAAATTTTGAATAGGAACCAAGGGGAGGCTTTATAAAGCCACACATATACTATTGCAGTGACAAGGGGGATTCAATGAAAATGTCTTATTTGTTTTAAAGGAGCAGGTCTAAAATATAATTTCCATCTTAAAATCCCTTTGTATTGAAAATTGTATCAAAGAGATCAATATAACATACCATGCATGAACAATCAACTGCCCACTCACCCAAACCTAAATGCATGTTTTTATTCTTTTATTCCCATGAATGTGTGTAAGTGCACTGTAACTTTAATTTTTTGTTGGGTTTTTGTTTTGTTTGTTTTTTGAGACAGGGTTTCTCTGTATAGCCCTGGCTGTCCTGGAACTCACTCTGTAGACCAGGCTGGCCTCGAACTCAGAAATCCACCTGCCTCTGCCTCCCAAGTGCTGAGATCAAAGGCATGCGCCACCACTGCCTGGGTCGTAACTTTAAATTTTTAAGCCTTATTTTTAATGATGGTCCTTAAACACTTTCTCTTCCCTTCTAGCCCACCACCTACCAGAGATATTGGGAAAGAAAGGATAAGTAGTAAGTGGACCTGTTTAGAAATGGTTCTTTGGAGCAATTCCCATCTGTATTGTCTCAAAATTGGCAGTTCAGTTTATAGGTTAGCAGCTTGATCCATTCTCAAACACTTCATGGCTATACCAGCAGTCCAGTTCAGTAGAGTCAGGTTAGCAATAGCGGTGGCATGACCTAGCAGAGGCAGCCAGGCCTCAGCCTTAGCACAAGTCAGCAGGAGGGACCAAGGAGGAACACTAGGAAAAGTTCCAGGCTATAGCTCTCAGTGAAGTGAAGATCAACAAGTGTTACACAGCTAGCTCTACCAGAAAGCCAAGCTCAACCTCTGTCACTGTCCATTGAGTCCTATTTATACCCTCCAAACATCACGTGTTCTCCACAGGTCTTGCCTCAGCACGTTCATCTGTCTCAGCTGACATCACTCTATCAAACAGCCTGAGTCAGAAGAAGTGGCAAGAAACTACAGTGCATCACCAGAAGGTTTTTTTTTTGTGTGTATTTCTTTCTATGGAGTTCCAACAAATGGAGCTCAAGTACTCAATGTAAGACAAACCAATACATGCATGTTGTTAGCAATAAATCCTTCATCACTCATCCTTTCACATGCTTGCTTTAGCAGAACATCCTTTCTCTTGTGTCTGCTTCAGCCAAATGGTCCTTCACAAGTCTGCCTTAGCCTTTCACCTGTGTCCACTTCAGGAAAACACTCCATCACATGTTTGTCCTATCAAAACACCACCCAACCAATTTTCCAAAGAACCGTTAAGTTTCTTCAGTGCACATATATATCCATAATACCTGTCTTATATTTTTGTTGTTTTTGTTTTTGAAAAGCAAGTAGATTTTGGTTTTTTACTGTCTCATCTCTCTGGGAACTCAATTGAAATAGCAGATATAAATTGTGCTTACTCAACTCCAAAACCATAATGCCAATCTCAAATGCACTTTGAGAAACTCTGAACTTACATTTTATTGCATACCAATGGGCACATTGTGTCTTTATGTTCTGTTTTTGTGTATTTTTATGTACAATATTAAAGTATGAGGAGTTACTCAAAGTAATTAGGACTGTAACTATTCATTGGCTGTGTGTCTGTGATAAACTGAAAAAAGGATCCCTCAACACACTTCAGTATGGACATACCAAATGAACTTAAATTCCAGCAATGAAATTGTTTTCTTTTACCTCTTTTTGTGGTTGTTGAGTTTTTCTGTTTGTTTTTGTTTTCAATTACCAGTGCCCACTGAGGCACAGAAATCCAAAGCTATTTTTCCTCTTCCTTTCTTTTCATGTAATAATTCTCGTTTGAGAATGTTTGCAAAATGCTTGAAAGTGTTTTAAGCATGTATTGCTTAAAATCTTATTGTTCAGGAATCATGCAATGAAGTTTCAAGAACATAAGCAATGTATCATAAGAGATTAAGGGTACATTTTCCTAACCTACAACGGGGCCACTGCCAATTCAGTGGTAGGGGCTGATATCTATTTCTCTATAAACAAGTCAACATCAAACCCCTAATGAGTCTCTGGCAAGACTCCTATAATGATCTCTAAACACCTAAGACAAAGTAAAGCCTATTAAACCACTTCCTTCCAAAATCTAACTACCTTCATTTCTTCAAAGACTTCCCAGTTACCCTGGTTTTTGGTATCATACCCTTGTCAGGCTGGCTTCCTTCCTCTCCCTTTATTTATAAATTTGATCTTAATTAGGAGATGGAAATTACTCCCATATGGAACCCATATGCTTAAAAACATTTTCCCAGGACAGAGAGAGTGCTACACTTCTCTCTGTGACTATGGCAACATTAAGTATCTTCCATTTTACCACTGTTCCTTCCACAGATGAAGGTTGTCTGTTTATATTCCTGAGGGTTGTTCTTTCTCCCACCATGCTGTGTGCCACTAAAAACAAGTGTCAGAGATCTAGTGTCACACAAGAAAGCTGCACAAATGCACTCACATTTCTTTCAGGGAGCTATTTTGTGAGGTTTTTTTCTTTTTCTTTTTTAAAAAGGCATCAACTTTATCAATTGACTACAATAGCTCAAGTAAGTGAATTATTCTGAGGAGCTCCATGAGGGAATAGCAATCCCCAGTACTCTGTAAGAAAAGCAAGCAGAGTTTTTAGCATCTAAGCTTTCATTATCCTATTGAGCCACCCTCCGAGTGCTGCCTATTATGTTTTGTGGTGTGTGTGTGTGTGTAACATTGCAAGGTTATGATGAATATTATTGTAAACCTCTAACCACATCTCTGGCTGTTTCCCTAATGGGTGAAATTAAGGGACAGATTAATTTCCATCCTCACTGTCAAAATACTGTGGGAAAGACTAAAACCCTGTAATCTTATTTTGATGAATACATGAAACACTACACAGAGAGAAGACTAGGAACTCTTAGACTACGTGTCAATGCCTCTGTGCAGTGTGAGAGTTGGGGAGGGCCAGAAAGCAATGTGACCTCTATGGACAATAAAAGATGCAGACAGGTTTGAGCACTGAGCTTCTTAACTGTCTGAGAATTTTGGACACAGTGAAATTATCCTTTGGTGTAGTCTCCATAGGCTCCTCTTCCAAGCAACCCTTTAATTAACAGTAACACTCTGTTTTCTTTCCCCTCCTTTTGTTTATGGGAAGGGGAGCCAGGAGAAGAGGACTAAAGGGGATGAGAATGAAGATACTGATGAAACTCAGAGACCTGAAAGTTAACTGGCAACAGAGTCACAATGAAATTGGAGTTTGATTTCTTAGCTCTTTGAGTATGTATCCTTCCCATACTTCCCATAAAGATGCAGATGTTTTACCATCTTGGAAATTTAATCCCAGACAAAGAGAAAAGCTCTATTTTCTGAAAAATAATACGTAGCCTAATAAAAGTAACAGTATAAAGAGACCACAAACAGCCTCTATATCTGCCAACAAGGAGCCTTCCTATTCTTTGTCTCTAGTCCAGAGGCAATAAGTTCCAAAATTGAGTCAGCAAGTCTATTACACAATTCTAAAATATTCCTTACAGGGCATTATGATATTTTTAATCTGTATTGGCTCCATTTGGTATTTACTAAAATATTTTAAGAGTTCTTGCAAGAAAGTGCATCAAGATCTAACATGAGAAACTATTTGGCAAAGATAAGATTTCACTGAGCTCTGAGAACTAATACCTTTGTGTAGATAAGATCCCTCATTGGACGATAAAGAGGAAATGCATCCTGGGACAAGCTTTCTCCTCTGTGATTGTCTGCAGGACATTTGGACACAGACAGAAGTGGATGCATGTGCAGAGATCTGATGAAAGGTACCATTTTGGTATAGGTGGAGAAGGATCTTGAGTTTTAAGCTTTGTTAGGTGAAAATTAGTTAAAAGTAGAGCCACGCCCAACAAATTTATGCACAGGAGTGGAAGAACATGACAGAGAGAGTAAGGTTCACATGAACTGAGGCAAAATTCGGGAATGTCGGTATGAAGTTAAGGCCTGTTTGCAAAGAGCTGTGTGGTCATGGGGAATGCTTTGTGCCTGGCTGGATTACAACTTTGTCATCCACAGAGTAATGAAGTTGGAGAACTGGGTTTATTTCTGCCTGGCATTTGGATTCAAATTAAAAGGTCATAAAAAGATGAAAGAATAGGACTTGGCTAGCCTTGAGAAGCATCAAACTAGATCAGGAATTTTAGACCTGCTGTCATGAGAAGTTCATTCAAATTCTCTAATGCTCTATCACAACAATGGGGAAGCTGAATGAACAGGCATGTTCCTATTCAGCTATCATACAAATGGGGCAGCAATGGCCCCTGTACATTAGGCTAAAATGACATCCCATGTGTTTTACCTCTCTGCAGCAAGCTAAGACCAGTAGCTTAATACACACTGGTGCCAAACTCAAATTCTGAAATGTCAAAGAGCTTTAAAGCATTTTCAGCCATCTGGAACCTACCTACTTTATATGCTATGCAGGACAGCTATCCCCAGTATCATCTGGACAGAGTGCACCCAACAACTGCTAGCCAGTAGCAAGATCAACCCTGTACCTATAGCTCTAAAAGACCCAAACTGCTGTAAAACTTCACATCCAAATGCTCTGCCTGACTGGACATCACTTGGTCACCTATGTCCCCCTTACAGCTTTTCTCACTTATTCAGGAATTCTCTTTTTCTATTTCCCTTCTGGGTGATGGCCTCATGCCACTGTCCCTGGAAGGTTTTCAGCTGGGAAGGAGTTCCCTCCCCACATAGCCCTGCCCAAACACTTCCCAAATTGATTCTCTGTGTTGCAACCTATCACGAAGATGACTCTCTTCCTTGACTGATCACTAGATTCTCAACCGACCCATTCAAAATGAAATAACCATTTCAATCATTTCCAAAACTATCAAATATACAGTGGAAATTTCTGTTATTCATCAACATCTCACAGGAACTGAAAAATACTTACCAAATATGCTGACTAGATGGAACCCGTGCAGGAGGTCAGTACTTATTTCTAGATCAGGGTGAGAAGCTACTCATGAATTCTCAAGCAAGTAGAGAGTCGTTGGTCACTTAACACAGATCCACATGGATGGAGATTTTTTTCTCTGAGCCCTTCAGCAGTCATCTCTCTTCCTAGGTTATCTTTAAAGTTTCCACAGCAGCAGAGGTGTGCACTTAGCTGAAAATCTGATTGGTACTGGGGTATGCTGAACAGATAAGGACCCATTGTAAGCTCATTGCCAGTCTCTCAAACAAGGCCATATAATTAAAATTCACATTCCATTATCCACTACATAAGCAACCCAGGACAGGTTGCTAACCTTTCAGTATCTTCCTCGTCAGTAAACACAGGGTGTGCCTCAGCTGAGTCTCTCAGCTTCAGCACTTCTGGGCCCTTGGTTGCTGCCACTACTGTGTTGCCAATATTGCCATCCACTCATATGGTCCCTTCCTCATGACCCCTAAGTTCTGATAACCCCAATTGCCCTTGCAGTGGTGGAAGCCATGGCAGCTCCTTGACCTGACTCACTGGGGTTCTGAATCCTTTCACATCAAGATTTAGGTGAAGACCTAAACCATAAGGTGTGGTTTATGGTCTCTTCAGAAGCTACCAGATGGGGATAGGGAATACAGATCAGAAGAGCAAAGAATCCCCATTCCCCAACAGACCAATCATTGACCAAAAGAGGTTGAAAGGTGTGAAAGGACAGTTAAATTTTTTGTTCTCACATCTTTAGAAAGTTCTGAGACACTGTTCTTAAATGAGCATTTTATATAGCTGTCTCTGTCTCGCTTCCTTTCTTCCTTGCTTGTACTGCCCTGAAAGTGTGTATTGGTTACTTTACTTTACTTTAGTTGTCAATTTGACACAAATGAAAGTCATTTAAGAAGATGGACCTTACTTGAGACGATGCCTACCTTAGATTGGGCTTAGGTAGTAAGTCTATGGAGAATTTTCTTAATTCATAATTGGTATGGGAGGATCCAGCCCACTGTGGACAGTGCCACCTTTGGGCAGGAAGTCCTGAGAGGTGTAAGAAAGGCAAGTGAATGTGAGCCTAGAGAGCAAGCCAGTAAGCAGAGTTCCTTCATGGCCTGACTTCAGTTACTGCCTCTAGGTCCTTTCCATGAGTTCCTGTCCTGGCTTTCCTTGGTGATGGACTGTGATCAGGATACATGAGCAGACACAAACCATTTCTTCCCCAACTTGCTTTCAGTCATAATGTTTTATCACAGAAGCAGAAATAAAACTAGGACAAAGTACAGCTAAGACTTGTTCACATCTCTGTTTTCCAATGAGCATAAGTTAAAACAAGATCAAAAGACTTGATAATATAAAGTATTTAGGACACCGCAATCCAGCACAGTTGCCACTTAGCTATTGAGCACATGAGATGTGGAAGACTATAGTGAGTATTAAAATGCTCATATCCCTTGAACTTATGATGGCATTTCTAATAAAATGTTCCAAGTAAAGATTTACAACTCATATAAAGGATTTATTACTGGGTTAGTTATTGTAACATTGCTTATGATAAATATTTACACATGACTTTTTTAAAGTATCAAGATGAGGTTCAAAGGACAAGGATATATATGTATAATATATTACTCAAATATTGAATTTGATATGACATTTTATTTTAAGAGTGGAGAGGTGTCTTATAATTGAACATTATTCTCCAAGTCTTATTTTCTTTAAAAAGTTTTTCGTACAATATATTTTGATCATATCCTTTCCCCTCCTTTACTCCTCTCAGAGCTTCCCCCACACCCCCAACTTCATCCTGTTCTCTCTATATATATATAAATATAGAAACAATCAAAACAAAATTAAAAACCAATAAAACATAAAATAGCCCCCCCAAATAAGAAGCCCACAAGAATATGGAATCATCTTCTTTGTGTTAGCCAACTATCCCTGGGTACAAGGCCTGCCAATTGACTGGAGTAAGTAGACTTTCCATTTCCCACCAGCTATTAAATGCAAATCGCTTTTTGGTAAGGTTTCAGAAAAATTAGGAAATTTTTAAGTTGTAGGCTACTTTCATTAAAAGGTCTGATATAGACCTTTGTACTTCATAAATTCATCAAGGTTGCTAGTCATTTTCACTTCACTTGTCAAGAAGTTTGAGAGATGTGCTGTCAATAAAGCCTGTCACTGTGTAACACCTTGTGATAAGGGAATGTGGGAGCAGGAAGTCATAGATAAGAGGGAGGAAAGCCAATATTTAGTAAGTACACTCTGTGGTACTGCATTCAAATAATTCAGGGGCTATGTGATAGCATTTCCTCTTGGAAGATGAAGATTTAGAGGCTGAAAATCATTAAAATGTTTTTCTTCTGGGTTACAGAGATACTAAAATGGCAGAAATGAGGTCTATACACACAGTCCACAGGCTTTTGAGTCTATCATACCATTGGTCGATCAGCTCTGTAATTCTAGGTATAGTTTTGATAATGTGGTAATCCAATTCTTTACATGTGTTAGGCCTCCCTAGAATCTTTCCAGCCACACAAACCTCCACCAACCGCTTAAAAGGCAGACAAAAATTCTCATTCTTTCTCTCTTTCCTCCCTCTCTCCTTTCCTCCCTCTTCTCTCCTTGATTGTATGGGATTGAATTGGTAGTAGATCACACACCGTAACACCAAGAAACATGGTTCTCATCTATCCATGAGAACTTCATGTCCTGTACTATTAAGTAATAATCAGCAGACAGGAAGTAATAAGCCCACCAAAGTCTCACACTCAAGCACACACTCTTATCCACATTTGACTGGAAAGGGGCATGGTGTTTGCATCCCCACATGGTTACTTTCTCAGTCTATGTCTTAATTCATTCTAAACTCGGAAGGGAAGAAAACAAGTACCCTCTTTTGGTCTCTTCAGCTCTCTGTAGTTGACATCTATCAAATTCCAGGCCTTTGTCAATGTACTTCTTTTACCTGACTGACAACTAATCTGCCAGCTAAAAAAGCAATGCAAATATCTAGTGACACTCACCAGAAAACTCTTGCTCAAACCCTTTTTTAGACTGATAAGTACCAGATGGCTTCAAATCAGTATCTCAGCCAAGTTTTGTTAGTTAGTCCAAGACATTCGAAGTCTCCCATGATAGAAAGCGATGTTGGCAAGTACTGATTTCTGACAGGCAGACATGCCAGTGCCAGAAAGGGAAGCTAATTGGAAGAAGAAGGCATCCAGAAAGACATAATTGGCAGAAAGCCCATTGGTGAGGGTGGAGTGAGACAGTCTGTAAGACCCCAATGTACTGGATATGTAGCTCAGTTGATAGAGTGCTTGCCTAGCAATGGCTAAATCCAAGCATAGCATCAAAATGAATGCATTGCTGGATACTAGTAACCCAAACATGCAAAAAGTGGTGTGTGGTGGGGAGGGGGATAGGAGCTTGAGGTCTTCCTTGGTTATGTAGGGAGTTCAAGTTCAGTATAGAAGTCCTTGCCGCAAAAAAAGAAAGAGAGCAGGGAAGGGAGGAAAAGGGAAGGGGAAAAGAGAACAGAACAGGAAAAAGAAAACCTGGTGCCAAAAGGGTGGAAAGGCCCAGAAATAATTGACTAGTTTTCTTCCTCTTTTCCACAACCTAGCTCTTCCTCTTTCCTGTGGAACACTTATTTGTAATTAGAGAAGCATGGAAGGAGGACAGGATGACGAAGCTAACATTCATGTCAGAGACTAAAGATGAGACGAACGCTAACCAGATGCAGGTGCTTGAAGGTTTTAGGGAAAAGATCCTTGCTGTGGACTTCAGATTGGTTTCCTTCAAAGAGAAACAATGAGAACTCTTGAATTATTATCTATAGCTGATCCAAAAAAGAAAATCCTTATGACCATCATGGTTTCCTTTCATAATGTTAATCCTAACTGTCTATATGGAAAGAGAAAAGCGGGGGGGGGGGGCTTTTAAATTTTCAACAGAAAGGCAGATTATAATTGTTCTCTTCCCCAGTGATCCTGGACAAGCTAGACATTAATTAACTGAAGCTGCTCTCATGTGGAACAGCTATATTCTCAACATGAAAGGCTCTCACATACATGAGAACAAGCTGCCAGGTAGTTTTACATGAAAAAGATGATCACTTCACCAGTTTTCATGCTTGAGACAACAAACATGTGTTCTGAACATTAGTTTAACACTGCCTCTCATCATGGCCTAGAAGCAGCCTTAATTGCGCTGACCCCTATGCTTCTTGTGAACATATGCACGTATGTGCGTGTGTGCGTGTGTGTGTGTGTGTGTGTGTGTGTGTGTGTGTGTGTGTGTGTGTGTGTTCTTAGCTTGGTGATAGTTTGGATGTCTAAAACATGCATGTAGAAGCCAAAAGTTAAGACTAGGTGACTTCCTTAACTGCTTTCCACCTTATTTTCTGAGACAGAACTCTCACTGAAACAACAGCTAACTGATTAAGCTGGACTGGCTGGCCAGCAAATCCCACAGACCCTCCTGTCTCTACCTTCCCAGTGTTCACATTACTGGGGCATTTCTTTTGAAGATTCACGTTGACTTCGGGAAGGTATTGTGCAACTTCCCTGGAGCTGAACTTGCAAGTGGCTGTTAGCCTCCCAACATGGGACTCTTGACTGCTGAGCTATCTCTCCAGCCCATGGCCACTTTGTTTGCTTGTTTGTTTCTTTTGAGGGGATCAAATGTAGCTCCTCATGCTTGTACAGCAAGCACTTTACCAACTGAGCCATCTGTCTCCTCATCTGCCAGGTCAGTTCTCTCTTTTAGGCTTGGCCCTGCTTTGCTTGACCTTTACATTAGACCGAGTCTCTGTGATGGTTTATATATGCTTGGCCCAGGGAGTAGCACTATTAGAAGGTGTGGCCTTGTTGGAGTAGGTGTATTACTGTGAGCGTGGGCTTAAGACCCTTGCCCTAGTTGCTTGGAAGTCAGTCTTCCACTAGCAGCCTTCAAATGAAGATGCACAACTCTCAGCTCCTCCAGCACCATGCCTGCCTGGATGCTGCCATGTTCCTGCCTTGATGATCATGGACATGTTCCCACTTTGAGGCTACTGGACTGAATCTCTGAACCTTTTAAATGTTGTCCTTATAAGAGTTGTCTTGGTCATGGTGTCTATTCACAGCAATAAAACCTTAACTAAGACAGCCTCCTACTCTGCTTTCCCATGAGTTCACCACATTCACTAGTCTGCAAGCTCATCACAGAATATTCATCTCTACAGCTGAGGTTTCTGGCCCTCCAAGTACACTTTTACAGCTCCTTGATGTTGTCACTCTCCCACTCTTCCCATACCTTCACAAGTCTCATACAGATGGCCCACACAGTACATGTTAGCTGAACTCAGGTGAGCAAATGGTATGTTTTTTTTTTTTTCTGGAAAATCCTTTTCATTTTCCATGGATGAATTTGGAAGACCTCCCAGGAATGGCAAGTGTGTTCTTTCACCTCATCGCATCTTTCTAAGCTAAGAGAATGGCCCTGGATTTGCAGTAGATGTGGAAAAGGATTCCCTATGGTTTTATAATCAAAATATCCTCCTCTTTCTAAAAATACAGTAGCAGCTTCAATGCTTTACAGCACATTTGAATTGGAATTTTAAGGTACTTGAATAATTTATTTCCTATCAATAGTAATAGACTAATTTTTAAAGATTAATTGAGATATAAACAACATCATTAAAGTCTAATGCTTCAGGTAAAAAGAATTATATCTGGCACTGATTTGACTAATCACATTTAGTGTAAGTTTATCAAACAATTAAGAATGTGCTCCAGTCAAGATGAAGTTCTGTATTTATAGCTTGTTTTAGCTTGATATCATGTCATACACCTCAGCTTTTAATGCTTAATGCAGTAGCCTGAAGACAACATTGTGAAGCTGCCTTATATTTTTGGCTGTAGTTGAAAAAGAGGTAATACGTTCCTCATTACATTTTAAAAATCCAAGCTCTGGCAGCCATAAGAGTGAGGGCAATGAAATGCTAACATGTCCACTTGCCTTTATGAAGCCTCACCAGTAAGGCCAGGGATATATGAATGCTATAGACTGTAACTTCTGACTTTAAATGCACCTATCCATTCTTCTGTTGCTGGCAGTACAGGGCTTGTCAACACTTATGGAATGCACTTCCTAGGTGATTAGGTCAGCAGGGACATCTTGAAGAAATAAGAACATCTGGCACCCTTAGTGCACACCAACAATGGTATTTCTGGGGTGAGTGGGCTGCCCTGGGCAAGGGTAACCTTTTGTACAGCTGATTTGAACAGATCTTGACCACTGTTTATTTGAACATTCCTAACTCCAAATGAAGTGCCAACTACGGCTGCCTACCATAGGTCAAGCTCTTTGAAGTTGTTAGGTGCATATCTTTGGTGTCCTCTTTTAACTAAAAATACTAGCAGCCTAATTTTGCCTGTCCCCAACACCAAATCAAAGCCAAGTGTTCGATTTTCTGTGGAATGAGGCTGATCATCAGTTGGGACGACCTGGTCTATTTAAGGCAGCTCCTGTAGAACAAATAGTTTCTGTAGAACAAATGGTATCAGAAATGAGATAGGAGTATACAGAGCGTGCTGAGGACCACACCCCATCTGAACCTCAAGACCAGCTATTCAAATAAACTCTGAATGTGACATATATTGTATCAGTAAATTGTCATGTACTGTTTGAGGTTAAGGAGAAACTAGCTCTGGAAGTGGCTCTTCCCCCAACTTCAGATCCAAGCATGTTATGTCAAGTGTCCACCAAGCCTGCCCCATCTTGAGTCAGGCTGGCCCTGTAATAACAGAGAGAGAAAAACAGCAAGCATATAAGGGTATTAAGATCACTGTGTCCTTGAGAAAAGCTAGGAGTTAAATGATCTCCAACAGAGGTTACTATTGTTTATTCCATAATATATATAAGTGTTTACAATGGGAAAGAGAAGCCAAAAATTCAACCATGGGAGCCTCATCCATGGAAAGAAAATTCACACTGGAATCTAGCAGGTTCTAGTGGATTTTGAGAGCATCCAGTTGCATGACTTTAGCTCTATGTGGCCATTTGTTCTTAGACTCAGAAATTTCATCTGAGGCTGATACTGCACTGAGACTCTATGGAGAACACCAGCTGGATGACTCAATGGGGCTTTCCACAGTCAATTTCTGCCGGATGTTTTGACTGGCCAATCAATCGATTTAATAGTGTTTTGCTATCTATTGTATCTATCAGATCTACCATATCTATCTCTTGTTATTTTTCTTTAGCTTGAAATATGCTTAATAAACTCACTCCTTCAAAACCAAAGTATGGCCATCATAGATCATTCTCCAAACCATATAGAACAATTGGAAAGAAGGATACAGAACCACATACAAATTAATATCAATCTTAGAAACAATGCAGTTGTACTCAAACTTACTTTTGAATTTTCCTCCATTCCAGTATTTTAAATCATCTCCTTTCTTTCCTGTTCACAACTCCACCAATACCTGGTTGCCTTTGTAGCCCCTATTACTTGCCCAAGCAGTTTTCCATTTTACTTTCTTAACCCTAATTTTTATTTGTGTGTGTATGTGTGTGCGCGCGCGCGTGCAGGTTCACATATGTGGAGTATGCACACGCAAATGCATGCTTCTGGAGGCCAGAGACAGTCTCAGGTGTCATTTCTCCTCAATATCGTCTACTTTATTTCTTGAGACAGAATCTCTCACTGGGACTCCAAATAGACTAGACTGGCTGGCCAATGAGAACCAGGGATCAGCTCGTCTCCATCTCCCACTTCTGGGATTACAGGAATGTAGCACTATGCCCAGCATTTTTATGTGGATTTTGGAGGTTGAATTTGAGTCTGTATACTTGCACCTCGAACACTTTATCTATTGAGTTATCTCCCCAGCCCATATCTAAGCCTTTTATACAAGCCACTGTAAGATATAAAATCCCTATCCTTTCTGTTTTCTTCACTTTCTTCCTCTATCCACATAAGTAGAATTAATCCTCTTTTCTCTGGCTAATCATGGAACTTTTAGGTATGATCTTTTTCATTGTTTCCCAAGTCATATTACACTACTGTTGTCACTGGCGTCTTTCTACACTTTAAACTGTGAGGTTTTTTTTTTTTTTTTTGAAGCCAGTGGCTATATTTTATTCACATTATATCTCTAACATATATAATCTGTACAAAGCAGGTACCTAATGACTGAATGAAGAGAAAAATGGGAGGTGTAAATGAAACATCCAAAACTTTTCTGTGTTGTGAAGATGGGACAGCTGTGTGGAACTGGACAGAAGTCAAGATGCTTTTAGTCTGTGGCAGCTGGCAAGCCTACATGAAACGGGAGAATTCTGAGTTTGTTTTTGATGAGCAGTAGCAAGCAGAAGAAAATACTGAGCTTCTAAACTTCCTTTTCTATAGCACATTTCAATATGTTTCTCCCTAGAAACATGTTCCCTCACTTCTTCTGTGTCAACAAAATGCCAGGAAGTTTTCTGCCCCATTATAGTAATTCTTTTTTCTCTTGCCCCACCTACCCACTGTAATACACTTCTTTACATTTTCAGAAGAAAACACCAACCATAATTCAATATAGCGATTGTGATCTTTTTAAAAGTAGCATTTTAAAGTATTTTTCATACTATCTAATTGTGTTAGACTCTAAAAAAAAAAAAAACATTGTAAATAAAAGCTAATAAAAACAGTTAGCAAAACTAGACAAAATTTGCATCACTAAAAGTCCTGGGGAGCTGGTAGTATTGTAGAGTGCTCAAAAATAAGGCTCTAGGTTGAAGTTCCAGAGCAGTGAGGATGGGTTGGATTGATCTATAGATTGGTGGATTGATTGAGATTAGTCAAGTTGGGCCAGGTGTGGTCACTCATGGCACTGGGGACCTGAAGTAAAAGAATGGAAAGTTCAAGATATGTTTGGGCTATGTAAGAAGAGAAAAAAACAGAAAACACCAGGACTAGAAAGATGGCTCAGCAGTTAAGAACGAGTACTGCTCTTAAAGAGAACCCAAGTCCAGTTCCCAAGCAGCTTCCTGTATCTCCAGTTCCAGAGGACTCAATACCTTTTTTGTCCTCCATCAATTGCTGCCCTCACAGACCTCCCCACAGACACACATACATACATACATATAAATAAAAATAAATAAATCTTTAAAGTAACAGTCTTAGATTATTTAAGTGACAGATTATATTAGGTTTCCAGAAACTGTTCAAAGGTGGACATTTGCTTTTTAAATGTCTATTTGATGCTTAATTTGACATTGGATAGTATACTATTTTCTTAGCTTGTTTACATTTGTATCCATTTTTCTTATATTGAAAATCTTCACTTCTAAGACATTAACAATTGGCTATTGGATGCATTTGTTTTCTTTAATAATAATAAATATATACAATGTGTTGATATATAATATGAACAAAAACAATAAAACTACAAAATGAAACTTTGAATTTTGAAATTTGATAATGAAAATTCTTTTTGTCTTCAAACTATAAGCACATCTACAGCCAGGGAAATTATGTTTAAAAGTCCTTTAAAGACTCTATGTCCTCTGTTTTGTTATATCGCTGACATCTTCACGCTGATTTTAGGATCTTCATTTGTTTCTGTTCATTTCCTCTCACACATACCCTTTTCCAGTTTAACATGGTATCCTAAATATGTAAACACTTCCGTATTTCTTAAAACAAACAAAAACCAGAGAACAATCTAAAGTTTATCTATCCACTTGCATCTCAAAGGGTATGTTTGTTAAATACCTACAGATCTATAAATTTGCTAAGCTGTGACAGTGTTCTGCTTTATAAAACATATATTCAAGGTGGGAGGCAGGATTCCTTCCTGAGCAAACTCTCTTTTGCTTGCTCTGTAGGCCAGCTGGAGCTTGTTCTGTTAGGCTCCCTGTGTCAGAAACCCACTGCCCAGCTAACCTGTGCCAGGAAGAGAATATTTGTTAGGCTAGCTCCATGAACTTGCTGGAATTGAAAGGCAAAACAAACAAATAAACAAAACAACAAAAAGGCATATATATGTTACCCATCTTCCACGTGTAATAGTTTTTAAAATGCTACTAGGTAAACTCATTCTTTTGAGCTTGGGAAAGAAAGGGCAGCTCCCATGGAGAAACAACACTGCCCACATCACTAAGGGGACAGAGAAGTTCAGGTAACCAAAGCTTAATGGAGGAGCTTCATGACAAAGGCACAGAATAGAATCCAAGAACTCAAATTTCCTCTGAATTGGAACACAGGAAGAATGCAGAATGATTGGAATGAATTATGTTAGATATATAGCAAATTCCTTTGGTAACAAGATTTTTTACCCAGCCCATGATTACACAAGTTTGCCCATTCAAAAGGAGACTGTTGTATCTGTAAGCCACACAAACATTGTCTATGGGTTTAGAAATGGCATGAAAAGAGCAAATACAGGACTATTTACGACTTCCATATAGAACTTATTCTTTGACAACACACACACATGGGAGTATATAATCAATTTATTCCTCCTAAAAGACTCTCTAAGGTAGGTACCATGGCCATCTCCATTTTACAGATTAGAAAACTGAGGTCCAGCCAGCTTAAATAAGCTCTCCAATGTGTTTCAGTAGTGGAACTAGCCTTGAACCCTGGCCATGTGGCTCCAGACTGTCTTTCTCTGACCTTCTCAAGGTTTGTTTTTGACATAATGGAATGCAGAGCAGCAGGAGTCAAATAGAGGCATTGAGGGGGGAACAACATTGTGTTCCAAAAGGAGCTGGCAATAAATATATCGGATTGGCTGGCTGATAAGGATGGAATGGGGTTTGGAAAATTGCATACTCTCATGAAGCAAACATGCAATTGTGTCCTTCCAAAAGTGACAGAAAGTATTCAAACCATCCCATTTTTTCTTCTCTCCCATTTCAACATTTACTTCAGACTGTGTTGTCCTGGCAGAATCTTGCTCGGAAATTGGCTACGGCATTTCAAGGGCTGAATAAATGCTTAGACACAAATGACCTGGGAAAAATGGAGACAGTTACCTTTGGGCATATTAAAAAGATGTTTTTTCTAATTGTAAGGCTTATGGCATCTTACAAGGTACTCTTCACTTTTTTTTTTTTTTTTTTTTTGTAGACACAAGTATTCAAGTCCAGAATGCTTAGGTAGAGTTTGCTAGAACTCACTGGATTGAACCATTTAACATTATCTACAAGAGCCAAACCAAAGTTCCTAAGGATGAGCACATTCCCCTGGCCTGGATGCCATGCTCATCACACAAACTACAAATTGATTCCTGGGCTACAGCACTGAACCACCCAGAAGCCTGTTAGACCCCTGGAATCTCAGACCCCACTGCAGATCTGCTGCACAAGAGTCTCCCTGTAGGAGGAGCTAAGGTGGGAGGAGTTAGGAGAGGAAGAGGAAAAGGAAGAGGAGGAGTTAGGAGACGAAGAGATAAAAGGAAGAGGAGGAGTGAGAGACAGCAGAGATGTAGGAGGATGGAGAACCACACAGGTATGGAAGCATCGTGGGAACATATACTTAATTAGTACCAAATGGATACATTCTTTGTAGGCACTTGTATATCATATCAAATATAACTGATAACTATAAATTAATCTCATCTCTTATGGGCCACATGGATGCGGATGTCTGGCATGCCTGCATTGCGGAGACAGCGTGTGATTGGCAGAGCATCATCACACTGCATCAGTGGTGGCAGGCTGGTGTTTCTGGTAGGCCGTTCTAGTGCAGCATGCACGTGGCTCCAGCATGAGAACTAGCGTTGGGCTAGGCAGAGCCGCTGCAGCTAGATAGTCGTCCGAGCTAGAGCCGGTTTTATTAACTATACAATATCTCCCTTTGTCCAAATCTGGAAGGCAATCATATGATTATTAAGTCAAGTGATCATGGTGGTCACCAAAATTCTACATAGTTTAGCTATAGGAAGGAAGTTGTTGATGGCCTATGTTGGTTATAATAATCATCTCTTGAAAGGTATGTTCTCAGAGCACATTGTTAATGTACTTAAAGTCATCTTGTTTAATTTTAACTTTTATATGTGGCGTGCATGCGTGCAGACATGGCATGTGAGCGCACATACTCAGAGACCAAAAAGGGCATCAGATCCATGGAACAGAGTTACAAGCATTTATAATTCACCTTTTAGTGTGTACTGAAATCACAGATCCCTGTAAGAGCAGTTACTAGAGATTTTAACCACTGTCCCTCTGCAAGCCGTCAAACAACTTTTCTGATGCAAACAATCTTTGTATGTCTTTATGGTAGCTCTGCAGCCAATCTGTCCTTACTTTAAAGCAAATCTAATTACCTTTTCCAAACTGCAAAAAAAAATAAAAATCCTTTACATTGATAAAAAAATAAATCTTCACATCCAATTTCATATTTCACCAACTAGACATAAAACAATCAAAATAACAATATCAACAGCTACCACTTATGGAGTGCTTATAAAAACCGAGTCTTGAAAATCAAGTCATATCCTTAAGACCACACAGCCCACACATCTAGTACATGGTGAAGTGTGTCACCTGTCTGTTTCCAAAGTCCATACAGGTAGCTATGGACAGAAGTGCTTCTAGAAAATCAGTACTGCTCAAGGTTCCAATACATCCTTATAAAAATGCTCTCAAGGGCGGGAGAGATGGCTTAGAGGTTAAGAACGCTGACTGCTCTTCTACAGGTCCTGAATTCAATTCCTAGCAACCACATGGTGGTTCATAGCCATCTATAATTGGATCTGGTGCCCTCATCTGGCCTGCAGGCATACATGCAGACAGAACATTTTATACATAATTAATTAATTAATTAATTAATTAATTAAAGTGCTCTCAAAATAAAGACTGATTATTTACTCTGAAGAATATAACATACTTTAGAAATTTTATTCAACAAAATGAAATAAGCAAGGCCAGCAGCTACCAGCACATCATTTAACACAGGTAAAACATTTCATCTGGTCTCTAAGCCTTGGTTGAAATTGCAACATCATATAGTCTGCAGCTTGGGTGTGCTTTAAAATGCCCATCTGTCTACAACTGGAATGGACTTCAACCTCAAAACTTCCTTGAGTTTTCTATAAATGAAACACCATTGCAAACTCTAAGAATTTATGATATTGCTTGTAGGGCATGTGGACTGTGCCACCAGACAGAAGAACTGGTAAAGTTGAAGCAGGTTCAAAAACCCTGGGGAATCTCAGAGAACAACTGGTGCTGGAACCAGCTGCCATCCAGGCGATACCTGTCCTGGAACATGTAACATGACACCCCAGAGAGGACCATGGCAATCAGTGTTGTAGCATAAAAACCTAGAGTTCTCCATGTTAATGGGGTATCTAGATAGGCCACACGTGTTTAGTCAATAAGCTTCCCTTCCTGGGCATCCCTTACTGCAGAAGGTATTTAATCTCTAGGTCACCCTGAGTGAGCCAGATATGTTCATATCCGCCATAAAAATAAAGCAGTTTGGACAAGCAAGGGCCATCTCCTTCATCAAGTATTGCCACTGAGAGAGGCTTCGATGTAAAGAACCATGCCTAAATCTCCCGGAGGCCTTCTCTCTTTCAGCCCCTCAGTAATTTCAGCACTCACTCAGAATTAAACTGGATTCCACTCCATGTTGGACTTAGCCACCCCTTTATTTCCTGGCACGTAGGGTACCCTCGGACCACCGTTCTCAACTCCTCGAAGTCCCCAGCAGTGTATGGGTACACAGGAGATTGAGAACCACACCACAGCATCCATCCCAGCCTCCCACTGTTCTCACCTGGGGACCCCCTATCTCTGATTGTGTTCTGCCTTCCCTGAGTGGCATGCCAGGAGGGCTCGGCATCCCAGCAGTGAGGCAGACACACAGCCCAACAATTTCTGGCTTTGCTTATTTAATAACTCACCAGCTGGATTTCTTTTTTTCTGCAGACAGACACATTATTGTGGGATATAAGGTTGGATAGTTTTTCACTATATACCCCAGCCTGGTTTCAAACTCATGATTCCCTGTTTCAGCCTACCCAACACTGGGAATGCAGTCATGTGTCATCACATCTGTATTCTAAATACAATCTCCCCGACAATTTTAATAGACTCAACCAGACAAAGTCTTGTGCTTTGGTTGAAGTGGAGAGGTAGCCTCCTACCCTTCAACATCTACCTCAATGTCCCTAGAACTTCAGAGTCCTGGAAACCAGTACTAGAAGAAAAAAATACATAGGGAGAAAGTTTGCCAATTTCACTTGTGTTCTTGTCTGGGGCACCTTAGTGATCGTCTCTGGCATTTTATCAGAAAAGCTCACAAGGTCTTAACTCTCCTTTTCACAATGAAGAGGAGGAAACTTCAAAAATGCTGAAAGGGAAAGGCTCCAGGCTTGATGAACAAAAACAAATCAGTCACAGAAATACCAAGAAAAGTCATTTCCAACTGCACTACAGAGTAAACACTATTTTCTCCCTTCAATTATTTCTGTATGTACTAGAAAACACAAATAAAACCAAACATATACCTATGTGTATTGCGAATCCAAAGCTGTAGTTGTAATGCAGTGTAAACAAAACCAACCAACCAAACAAACAAACAGTGGATCTCAGACAACAGTCCAAGCCTACCTGGTAAGTATGCAATGTGTGTTACTGAGCAATTATTTAGTAGCCATTGACAAGCCATAATTCTCACATGCACATAATATAATCAAAATTTACCAATGTCATAGTTAGCTGAAACTATCAACTTGACATCACCTAGAGTCATCCAAGAAGGGAAGCTCAACTGAGGAATTGTCTAGATCACATTGGTTGGTAGGGATATATGAGGGAGATTGTCTTTATTGTTAATTGATGAGGGAAAGCCCAGGCCACATGTGGCACCATTCCCTGGAAAGGTGGCCCTGGGCTCTATAAAGAAGCTAGCTAATGTGACACAGAGCAATAATGATAAAAAGTACATGGTATTGGTACAGAAACAGATACGTTGATCAATGGAATCAAATTGAAGACTCAGAAATAAACCCACACACCTATGGACACTTGATTTTTGACAAAGAAGCCAAAACCATACAATGGAAAAAACAAACCATCTTCAACAAATGGTGCTAGTATAACTGGATATCTGCATATAGAACAATGAAAATAGATCCATATTTATCACACCACAAAAAACTCAAGTTCAAGTGGATCAAGGTCCTCAACACTAAATCAAATAGAACAGAAAGTGTGGAATAGCATTGAACTCATTGGTACAGAAAACAACTCCCTGAACAGAACACCAATGTCTCAGGCTCTAAGATCAACAATTGATAATGGGACCTCATGAAACTGAAAAGTTTCTGTAAGGCAAAGGACATTTTGTCAATAAGACAAAATGGCAGCCTACAGATTGGGAAAGGATCTTCACCAATCCTACATCTGACAGAGGGCTAATGTCCAAAATTTATAAAGAACACAAGAAATTAGACACCAATAACCCAAATAGCCCAATTGAAAAATGGGGCACAGAGCTAAACAGAAAATTCTCAACAGAGGAATTTCAAATGGCCAAGAAGCACTTAAAGAAATGTTCAAGCCGGGCAGTGGTGGCACAGGCCTTTAATCCCAGCACTTGGGAGGCAGAGGCAGGCGGATTTCTGAGTTCGAGGCCAGCCTGGTCTACAGAGAGAGTTCCAGGACAACCAGGGCTACACAGAGAAACCCTGTCTAGAAAACAAACAAACAAAAAAAGAAATAAAAAAAAAAAAACCAGAAATGTTCAAAGTCCTTAGTCATTGGGGAAATGCAAATCAAAACTACTCTGAGGTTCTATCTTAGAATGACTAAGATCAAAAATTCAAGAGATAGCACATATTGGTGAGGATGTGGAGCAAGTGGAACACTCTTCCATTGCTGGTGGGAGTGAAAACTTGTACAATCACTTTGGAAATCAATTTGGTGGCTTCTCAGAAAACTGGGAATAGTTCTACCTCAAGACCCAGGTATATCACTCCTGGGCTTATACCCAAAAGATGCTCCACCATCCCACAAAGACACATGCTTAGCTATGTTCATAGCAACTTTATTTATACTAGCCAGAAACTGGAAACAACCTAGATGTCCCTCAACTGAAGAATAGATGAAGAAAATGTGTACACAGTAGCATACTATTCAGCTATTAAAAACAAAGACATCGTGAATTTTGCAGGCAAATGGATAGATCTTGAGAATATCATCCTGAGTGAGGTAACCCAGTCCTAAAAAGACATCTATGGTATGTACTCACTCATAAGTGGTTATTAGCCACAAAATACAGGATATCCATGATACATTCCACAAACCCAAAGAAGCTAAACAAGAAGGAAGCACAATGAGGATGCTTGAATCTCACTTAGAAGGGGGAATAAAATAGTCATAGAGTCAGATGGAGGGAGGGAACTGGATGAGAGAGGGGTTGGGTAGGGGAATGGGGGTTTCAGAATCAAGTATGGGGAGGGATAGGAGAGATGGCTAGATGTCCATGAGAATGGATGGAAATCTGCATCTGATGGGGGTGAGGAGGTAGAGAGCATCTCCAGGAAGAGACAGAGACCTGGGATAAGAGAGGCTCTCAAGAATCAATAGGGGTGTCCTTAGCTGTGACCCACAGCATTGAGGATATGGAACCTGAAGAGGCCACCTCCTCTAAATAGGCAGGAACCTCAACGGATCGATAGGGACACCAACCCACACACAAACTTTCAACCCCAGATCTATCCTGTCTATAAGAAATGCCGGGACAGGGGATGGAGCAGAGACTGAGGGAATGGCCAACCAATAACCTGCCCAGCTTGAGACCCACCTCATGGGCAAGCATCAATCTCTGACACTACTGATGATACTCTGTTATGCTTGCAGACAGGAGTCTAGCATGGTTGCCCTCTGAGAGGTTCCACCCAGCAGCTGACTCAAGACAGGTGCAGACGCCCACAGCCAAACAGTTGATGGAGCTTGGGGACTCTTATGGAAGAATAGGATAAAGAATTGCAGACCTCAAAGGGGATAGGAACTCCACAGAAAGAACAACAGAGTCAACTAACCTGAACCCTTGGGGTTCTCAGAGACTGAACACCATATATATATATACATGGGCTGGACTTAGGCCTCTCTGCACATATGTAGCAGATGTGCAGCTTGGTCTTCATGTGGGTCCTGAAGAACTGGAGTGGGGGCTATCCCAAAAGCTGTTGTTTGTAGGTAGGAAATGTTCTTCTAGCTGGGCTGCCTTGTCTGGCCTCAATGGGAGAGGATGCGCCTAGCCTCACAGAGACTTGATGTGCTAGGATAGGGGATACCTTGGGGAGCCCCCATCTGCTCAGAGAAGAGGGGGAAGTGACTGAGGGAAAGGGTTGTGCGAAGGGTGACAGAGATAGGGGCAGTGAGTAGAATGTAAAGTGAATAAGTAAAAATGAATGAATGAAGTTGAGTACTAGAAAAAAGAAGCTAGCTAAGCATGACCTGAGGAAGCTAGCAATCAATATTCCTGCATAGTTTTTGCATTAAGTTCCTGCTTGGTGTCCTTCCCTGATTTCCCTCTGTGATGAACTGTGATCTGTAAACTGAACTAAACCCTTTCTTTCTCCAAGTTGCTTTTGGTCAGTGTGTTTTTTTTTTTCCCCACAGCAACAGGGTGGAAGCTAGAACCGTTAAAACGATAGTTAAAACAGTCATAGGTGCTAGTTGCTCACTCAGTGAAGAGCAAAGCAGTTTGAAATATTCTCATTGCCAGATGCCACATCTCCAGGCCCCTTACCAGATTCCCTTGGCTACTTTTACCCTGTACTCCAGAATCAACAATGAATGATCGCTAGGAGGGAGCATGAATACCTTGCTGTCTTGTCTGGGGTAGGTCAGAACAATGCTGAGACATGCTAATCCTGAAGGGTCCCCAGTGTGGTCTTTGCCTGAGACAGTGATCTTGCTTAGCTTCCTGCCTACTTTGTCTGGGTTCTCTTTACTGCTTCCCTGGGAGTACTTCCTTTAAAATCATGTGGACAGATATCTGCATCTCAGGGTCAGCTTCTAGGCCTATTGGCTGTTGTGTGGAGCCTTTGCCTCCTCAGAAAGTTGTTCCAGTGGGCAATTACTACAGTACTTGTCATACCTCCATCCTAAATTGATTTTATTTCATTAAAAAGTGAGACCCTAACCCAAACAGTATAAAGAAAATATACAGAGCATGTCTTATGTAAGTTAAGTAAACAGCTAATTTTTTTAAAAAAAGATTTTATTTTGTATTTGTGTTTCTGCATGTGTGTGGGTGCCCATGGAAGTCAGAACCTCTGGGACTGGAGTGGTTGTGTCTCAATGCGGGTGCTCAGAATCAAACCCCAGGTCTTCTGCAAGAGCAGCAAGTGCTCTTAAGTGCTGAGCCATCTCTCTAGCCCCAGTAGTTAATTTTCTCTTAAAACCATGTAATCCTGTCATGTGCTTTCCTTGCTTACTAAGTGGGACATTCATTTGCATGAATCTTTATGGAGTGAAATTTGTCCTGTTTTTTTGTTTGTCTCTTAAAAACAGTAAGGGAGCTATATATAAGTGGGAGAAAAGATCCTTGGTCCCATGAAGGCTGGACGTCGTGGGGGGGGATACTCGAGGGTGGGGAGGTGAGGTACAGGGGAGGGTGGGTGGGGGTACACCAACATGGAGGCAGGAGGAGGGGGGAAGGGATAGTGAGTTCCTGGGAGGGAGGGGGGAAATGGGGTAAGGAGAGAACATCTGAAATGTAAAAAAAATTTTCCAATAAAAAATTTCCAATAAAAAAAAACAGTAACTTTGCAGTAGCGAGGAGTTAGGATTCAAAGTATTAAATTGAACTACAAAATGTTAAGAAATAGGGTAAATCTGTACATGTATTAAGACATGCCTAGAAAACTGCTCTTCAGTCAAATTCTTCATATGAGCATAATTTCTTATAAGTGCTCCAACTCTACGAATTTGCAAACAGCAAAAAAATTTCTGGGTCCCCTTAAGTCACACATGTCCTGATAGCTATGAAGCAAGTCGATTGACTGGGACACATACTATGATAAAGTCAGTGAGAGCTAATGATAAAGATAGATCCACCCTGATGTCACTGTATACTTCACGTTTCAGAGACACATAATAGGCATGACTTACCTTTATCCCCAAGGCTTCTCCTGAAATGACAGCGACTGTCACACCATCTTTGGTGGGTTTCGGGATCTCTTCACTTTTCAATTCCTGGTATTGAGGCTCCACCATCTTTTCTGAGCGTCTCAAATTCACCCACAGCTGTAAGCCATGAGCTGGCTCCTCTGAGCAGGGCATCTCAGCATGCAGAATGCCTCGTCCTGCAGTCATCCACTGCAAACACAAAATCAACAAGAAGCCAAATGGAACACATCTGCTAACAAATCTATGCATGCAACAACTACACCATGGCAAAGTGACACATCCAACTGGTGCTATGATCAGAGTGCCTGGACATCTTAAGAAATCACAAATGTCCATGACAGTTCCTGGGGGCTCTTTCAAGTTTCCAAGGCCTCTCTCCTTTTAAATCAAAGTATCAGAATTGAAATTCCTACAAGGGAAAGAATCCTCTCTGTGATATCCCTGAGTTTCAGATTGAGTCATGAGATAAGGAGTTGTAGCCAGATAATACCAGGATATGATTTGACTTAAGAAGGGCAAAAAGCAGTACTGGGCAAGGGATATGACAGCCAACAATGCAATTATATTTCATGCCTAGAACCCAACAGGGAGATGTGAGTTGGGATAAATCTTCAGGATTGTCTTGAAATCAGCAAAGAGTTATTAGGACGATTCCTGAGTAGGAAGCACAGCTTTGGGAAAGTCAATTTCCTGACAAAGAGTGCAATTCCCAGAGAGAAATGTAGCAATGAGCCATCAGCAGCTAGCATGGACATCAGCTAAGGAATGTGTATGTGAGATAGACATGGGAAACCCCTACCGGGAAATGGTAAGCTTGTACCTCTCGGCATACAATTACAGCACTGGAGCCCTCACTACTGAGAGAACCAGTTGTTGCCTCTGGCTGTTAGGCATATTTTTCAAGTGTGTGTGTGTGTGTGTGTGTGTGTGTGTGTGTGTGTGTGTGTGTGTGTATTACATGTTTGAGAGCATGCTGGAGGCCCATTCCAAGCACTAGCCACAGACACTGAGGACGCAGGGTTGGAACATGATAGATACATTTTCTGCTTGTTTTAGCTTGGGTTCACCCATACAAGACTGTGAAACAAGGACCTACATACACGGTGTTTAGTTGGGAAGGGATACAGAAAGCAAAGTGGAGGAAGTAGGACAAACGGAAAAGGCAAAGAGAAGTGGTTGTGAGCAAATTACAGCTGTGGAAGCCTGGGGCTTAGGCTCACTGAGAACCATGGAGATAAACTTCGGAATTATTGCACAGAAGACAGGGACTGCTAAAACATTTAGATTCCACTTGGCATCCATTAGTGACCAAGAGCCCTGAAGGACACAACAATACATGCACAGATGGGGTGCTGTGTGTGGATCCATGGGAACTGTCACCACCTGAACTCCATCAGGATCATCTTCCACCCAGCCCTTGGAGAGAGAAAAAAAACTAACACAACTGCTCAAACTAATTAGCGTCATTATCCCTGTGCTTGGGTGACACTTGGGTGACAAGAGTTCTACCAGCATACATGAGGTGGCTCAAGTTGCCTTACCTGAGGGTTCAGCCGTTAGGCTGAAACCCAAAGGAAGCACAGACTAGGGGAAAGAAATAGGAGGAGGAGGAGTCCATACAAAAGAAACAGCAGCCCGAGGTAAGTATGAGGACCTGAATGCAAACCACTACATGGTTTGGAGATTACTTCATTGCGTCTAACTCCATTCTGTTTGATAATGCTGACTGAACCTTCTAATGGAGAGATCCAGTGTTTTCTGTCTGACAGTAGCTAGTGATTGGTGTTCCTCAAAGACCTCTTCCTATTTTTAAAGCATTTTCCTACTCCACTAAAACTTCCTCTATCAGAATTTTATATATTCTTCAAAAAATTACATATATACAATGTATCTTAATATCCAAATCAAATCCCCTTCTATTTTCTCAATCTCTTGATTAACCTTTTAGATAAAGCAGTTTGCGAATGCTTAAAATAGCCTACCCATTGGGATTGGATGGGAAGAACATGATTCTCTTTCATTCCCCATCACTCACTAACTCCAAGGCTTTTCAACTAACTCTACTCAATACCTTTTCACTTTTCAATATCTTTAAATCCTTATTCTATCCTTTTAAAAATGGGATGTAAAATACTAATGATCTCAAAGAACTTGGGCAGATGAAAATGTTAAGCCAAAAGATGCTATGCCATTATTATCCTAGGCAAATGAGCAGACTGTTTTGTTATTGTTGTTACTGTCATTATTCTGAGATAGGATTTCCTTATGTAACCCAGGTCGACCTTAAACTCTTGATCCCTCATGTCCAAGTTATAGGATCATAGACATAAGCTGCCATGCCTAGGTCCCTACCACAAAATCGTAATGATCCAAGTGTTGACTAGCACCTACAAAGGCAACCTGATGGGGCAAAAAGTAGACGTTACCAGTTGCAAGAGCAGCACATGCCCTGGTATTCTTGCCCATCTCTCTGAGTTAGCCCTCATTTGTGTTTTGCTCTACCTGGAGTTTCCCTTTTCTTTCATGACAGCATTTTCCTTTTGCTTCTGTTTTTAATTTCATTTTCATTGAAACACAATGATATGATATATATATATATATACTTTGCATTCCAGAAAATATGTAAATGGTCTGATATAGAGCTCCTACCTACACAACTGACCAAAATGATCTAAGCAGTTCCAGGGGGATTTAAATTATAACATGTCACACACAAAAGCAATATGGCACACAGTCTGAGTTTGGGTTCTTTTTGTTCTTTTTTTTTTTTTTTCCAGATAAGGTTTTACTATTTACCCTGGATTTGCTGAAACTCACTATATAAACCAGCCTGGATTCAAACTCACAGAGATCCACCTGCCCCTTCCCTCCTGAGTGCTTGGATAAAATGTGTGTGCCACCTTGCCTAACCTTGGGTTATTGTGTTAAGTGACAACATTGAACCATGCAAATAAATTGATGCATAAATAATGAATTGTCGCAGAACTGAAATGGTCTTCAACTGCTGAATTTGGCAGTGAGAACATCCTACGTTGTTGGGCTGTAGCGCACACATGGGCGTCCTGTTCTCAGCTTTTCCACCTCTATCTTTCTATAACTGCCAAGCTTCACAGCTTGCCTACACTGTTGGTTTTCCTCTCAAATGCTAATAAATGCTAATTCTGAGTACGTTTTTTTTAAATTCTTTATCAGCAAGACTAAAAACCAACAAAAAGAGACCCCTGGTGTTTTCCTGGTAATACATGAACTGCAAACTAAAAACAACTCTTTCTCCTTTAAGATGCTTTTGTATTTTGTTATAGCAACAGAAAAGAAACTAAGGCTGGAGAAATCAGAGGTATTAGAGTCAGAGAGAAGGGAAAAGAGGATTAAAGTACTGGAAAAGTACATACAAAACCTAAGACTTAATCGATCAGCAATCCTCTGTCACGGCAGTACCTGTAGGTCTCCTGGGTTCATTTTACCAACATGTCCACAAAAGTCTTCATGAGCCATGCTTCCCCCTTCCAGAAGATAAGATACCTTAAAAAAAAAAAAAAAAAAAAAAAAAAAAGAATAAAAAGTTGATCCTTTGACTACAGTAAAATCAGATTGTTTGGGTTCTTTATTTTTGATTTGTGTCAGTTCCATTTTTATTTCATATATTAGACACTATCTTAGTTTGTAAAAGAAAATGTTGCTATTTTAAGTTGCTTTTCCATTAAAATAATGGACAAAGAATATAACTTGACATTTTGCCAAAGAAAACCTGCAAATGGCTAGCAGGAATGGGAAGAAATGCTCACCATCACTCATCAGAGAAATACCAATCCAAACCGCAAGGTGACATCACCTCACACCTGTTAGGTACATACTATCAAAGTCAAAACCTAGGGGGTCGTTCAAAAAGAATATGAGAAAGGGGGACCCTTTCTGTACTGTTGGTGAGAAGTAAACTGTTCTAGTCATCATAGAAAACAGATTGAAAGTTATTTAAAACAAAAACTAGAAATAGAATTACCACATCATCCCCCTTCCTTAATCCTCAGTACATACCTGAAACAAATCAAGTCATCTTAGGAAAGATATAGCAACAAACTGACGTTTACTGTCGTACTTACTTATAATACTTATAATATAGTACTTATAATAGCCATGCTATGGAATTAGTTTAGCTGTCTAAGCACAAATTAATAGATCATGAAAATGAGGAAGATACAAAGCCTTATAAGGGGAAGATGCCCTGTTACTGTTTATAGTATAGATAAAACTGGAAGATGTTACATTAAATTAAATAAGACAGACACAAAACGACAATTACTGTATGACCTCTCATAGAAATTGAGATTACGATGTTGCTTACTAAGGATTGGAATGGGGGAAATTATGAAATATAGGTCAAGGGCCCACAGTTAGATTATAAAAAGTTCTTGGGGCCCAATGCCCAACATGTGAGTAGAATTAATAATATTACATTTGATATGGTGAGGCTGGAGAGATGGTTCAGTTGGTGATGTACATTCCGTGAAATTCCAAGGACCTCAGTTTGAGCCTTAGAACCCACACAAACCAGCCAGGCATGATAGACACTGGTAATCCCAGTGTTGGGATAGACCCCTGGGGTTCACTGGCCAGCCAACCTAGCCTACTTGAAAAATCTCCAAGTCAGTGAGAGACCATGTCTCTTAAAAAGAGAGATGGTTCGTGAAGAACAACACACCCAAGGTTGGCCTCTGGCCTCTCTTCACAAATAGAAACATGTACATACATGAATACACACATGATAATGTTGTGAGGTGATAATCATTCCATAATATATACATGCATCAAAACACTGCAAATACATGCATGTATTAAAACACTGCAGTGTGTGCAGTTGTCACACTATAGTTTAATGAAGCATGAAGAAGCAAAGGATCAAGGATCTGTGGAAATCTGTTCAATTTTTCCACCAAAAACTTAGGAGAACTGAGTTTAGGAGAAGTAAGACAGGAAAGCAACCCGAGAGAACAAATATGTGACAGGTAGTCATACTATCCACACCATGCCTTTGAAGGAATTTCACTATGTCCCATACTCCAAGGAGGTGCAGCTCAGGAATGCCAGAGCTCATAGCCAATTAAAGTAGCACTCACCCTGAAGGCCCAGGAAAGTTCATGATGGGCTTCCCACGGCCAGGCCTGAAGCTCAGGTGAAAATAAGCCTGTTCTTGGATAGAGCAGGAAGCCCAAAGGAAACATTCCGGCCACCCAGGCACACAGCCTCAGTGGCGACTCAAAACTGTTTATGACATATGCCAAGTAATTTCAAATTAAAGTCAATGTTCCCAGATTCATGCCTTCATTCGCAGACAGCAAAGTCATATTCACACAAGTGTGTGCGGTGCTCACGTCCCCAGATCCACAGCCATAGTAAATTTAAAACTGAAGAGAAATGCTATGTGTCCCACAGAGTGGCCAGTAGCCACATGCAGCTGCTTAATTTCACTTAAATCAAACTAATAGAATTTAAAGTCAGCTCACGAGCTGCACTAGCCATTATTTCTACTGCTCACTAGCCTCACGTAGCTAATGGCTGCTATAACCAACAGCGGAGACTATAAAACATTTCTGTCTTTAAAGAGTTCTAGTCACCACTGTGATCTAGACAAAAGAATTTGAAAATTAGATTTCAGCCATGGTGGGCATTTTGTATAGAGTACAAAATCTCTCAAACCAGAAGCGTTCTAATGGGCCTCTCATTTCATTATTTTATCAAAAGAAAAAAAAAAAAAAACAACTCTAATATTCTCTTCTTTAAGAGTCTTGTAATCAAATCAGAGAAGAAAGATTAAAGAGATATCAAATACATACAGCATTTAATTACTTCAAAGACATGACCATATTGTTACAGGAAATATTCAAGTTAGTCCCGGAGGTTTAAAATGAGTGGTGGTCACGATACAAGGCTCTCTTTGCATGCTTTATGTAAATTGGATAATTTGCGCACACCTTGTAACTCCTGAAAACATTACCATTCAGTCTAAACAGTTGTGAAAGGCATGTAATAGTTCTCTGCTAACGATCCACTGCAGGCTTAACAGTAACAACCGTGGACATTCTCATAACTGGATGCGTATGAAAAGCGCATCCAGTAATACCTCGGTATTTTCTTTAACCCCTAATGTGATTATCTTTTTTGAATTTTACTTCAAGTTGTTATTAACCATTATTATTATATGAGTGAACCAGAAAAGTGAAATCTCTGATTAAAATTCCAGTATCCATTATTGGGATTTAAAATTTCACTCAAATATACTAAATCAAATAAAAGACCTTCCTCATTTAAAAAATCAGAACTTACAAATGAATTATCCTTGCTACCAACCTCCCAAATTAACAACTTTTACCAATTCCCTACATCTTAACTCTGTAAAACCACAAAAAGAAAAATGAGTGAAAATATATTTTTAAAAAAGAAAGCCAAAACATATTCCCAAGAGGTATGAAATGAGAAAGTATTTATGAAGTTTTAGTATCTATGAGCTACTTCATCAGCATCTTCACTTACATGTATATGGGTCTTTTGCCTGCATGTATGCCTGTGCACCACATGCATGCTTGTATACTGTTGGACGCTTGAGAGAACATAAGTTCCTGTGGAACTGGAGTTATGGTAGTTGACAGCCACCATGTGGGTGCTGAGACACCCTAAACATGGTGACACAATACTGCAAGGTGGCGTTCATGACTGAATATATAGAAGGGATATGAGCAACAGCAAACCTCCCCCCTTCCTGACTTGATGCAGTTCTTTTTTGATTTATGTATCTATGTGTGGGCAGGGTGTGATTGTGTGCGCGAACACATGAATGCTTTTGTTAGCACACAAATGAAGAGTTTTTCTCATGGCATCTTTGTACCACTTTGTTTTGGTGTATGCTTTTCTTCCTCACTCCTCTCCAGATCTAGCAGTTCTCCCGCCCTGCTCGTATGCAGGGAGAACCTCCAGTACTCCCTTTTCTACTCGCTTGCCTCGTAATAGTCGGGAAAAGGAAAATTTGAAAACAAAGTGAAATGACTCACATGTGTGAAGATGCCACGATGAATCACTTATTTTGTATGCTAACCTAAAAGGTTAATTAAGCAAGAACGTGTCTAATATATGAGATTTAATATATATATGGACTATATGGCAGGTCAAAGAGTGACAATTATATTTTACATTTGATCTTAGTCAAAAGACCATGAAGTGATAATACATATTTAAAGGAGTCAAATATAACACTACATATAAATTCATCAAGTGAAATTTCATCCTGTGATTGTTAGTATGCATAGAGATGCCTGAACAAACATATACAAAAAATGTCAATGGATATCATCTCAAGATGATCAGTGTAGACATGTTTTATTATTAGTTTCTCTACACAATGGATACTTTCCTTTTTTCCCCAAGAAAAACATGTACTTTATTCCGAAAACAATCATTAAAATAAGTGTTATGGATTAGTCTTTATAGATTTATTCCCCAGCTAAAGGTTTGGACAGGAAGTTAACAACATCGTCCACATTACATGTGAGGACAATGGAACACAGACTTTTCCATGTTAATGCGAAATTTTTATAGAATCACTAAGGCCAGAATGGAATAAAGCTCTTGAGATTCAATAACTTTAAGGGACAGACAGCAAGCTTCCAGTTTTCAAAGAAGCAGCCAAAGTATAAGGAGCACTGTCTACAATTGCTTTCCTGTCTTTCCTATTTTTGTTTAGCTTGAGATGAAGCTCCTCCTGGGTTTTCAAAGAAGACCCTCTTAAATCATAACCCCAGATTATTTTTAGTTACTCAAGTCAAACATAAAGTCTTTCAAGTTGCAAACTATAACCTAAACACACACATGTCTTGATATTATTAGTCTTTATATACGATATTTTCTTTTTTATTATTGCTAAGTGTCATAAATGCTTTACAGCAACTTTGCTTATGAGAGTTGCTGTCTGTAGAACATCTTAAAAGGAAAGAAAACCCTGGAGCAGTTACATCTGAGCGTTGAGACAAGCCACATGTTCTTTGAGGGCCTTACATAATCACAAACACCTGGAGAACTGCCACGGATGGTTGACGAATTGTGTTATGTTTAAACTCGAGAGTTGTGTGTGTCCAATTAAGCAATAAGTTTGTAATCTGAACCAGGTGTTTCCTCAGAGCACTTGATATGCTGTTTGGTCTCCTGTCTTCCTTTTCTCCTTCTAGTCTTTTCTATAGGTCTTTTACAAGTATTTTTCATTCCCTTGTAAGTTCTTAATTCTTTGGATGTTTTGCGTTTGGAGAGAGAAAGACACAATCTCACACAGCGATGAAAGAAAAGTCATTTACCATGTAAAGTGTGAGAAAAGTGATTCTCTGAGAACTGTAAATGAAGCTGGAAGAATCCACACACAAGAGAAAATACAGTTTGTTGGGTTTTTTTTCCAGCTGTTATACAGAAAGAAGAGCAAGGAGTAGGCCTCATTCTATGTCTGGATATAAAACAAAACCAAAACTTATGGGGACAACTATATTTCCTTTTCATTTCTTTTTGCCCTAAAATTGTGAGGGGTTTTTTTCTGCTGGTAGCTGGGTAGTAGAGAAAAAAAAATAGCAAAAATACCACAAGTTGAGGTCATGGCTGACAAGAGATGCCAACAAGGAACATATTGTGTAGTAGAAGCTGTGAAGCTGTTCTCAGGGGCAGCAATATGATCTTTGAATTCATACACTGAAGGACCCAAAAAGGAAAACATCTTCACCACATGAGCAATCCCTCTGAAAACTCACTCCACTAACTCTACTCCTCTAACACTAATCCTACAATACACACAAGTCCCTAAAGGTGGTCACAACAACAGTGGGTTTTTTTTTAAAAAAAAATAAAAATAAAACACAGTTTGGATGTCCATCAAGCCAGCAATCCAAGGGGGATGCTGTTCCTCTGGTCCTCCTTTGGCATGGTCCTGTCATAAACCTACACAGGGGCCAGGCCTTCAAGAATTCCTGCCTCACTACTCCCTGCTGGGGAGGCTCTTTCTGCATCTAGAAAGCTAGTCAGGTTTAGGCCTGCTTAGAGTCACCAGATTGCCCTCTTCGAGTTGTGAGCTGCTGAGGGAAGTCCTTTACTTTAAGGACTCTAAGAGTCCTAAGAGAATTATATACAACAGGGACCTATTAAGCTGGGCTCCTAGGGTATGGTCAGAACTAAATGATGACATGTGACCAGGAGCCCCTCAAATGTTCAGTAAGTTCTAGAGTGAGCACATCTATGGCCTCTCCTTAGGCAGGGATCACATCTGTAAGTCCTCCCTCACATCTTCCCACCTGCTTCCTGAAGTATATTACCCAGACATTCCCATGGCTCTCTTTGTCACTTTATTCAGGCCACAGTTCAAATATCGCAGACTGAATGACATCTTGGTCTACTCTATCCTACACTGGATTGTTTCTTCTTCCCAGCTCTTTCACTACATTATGCTGTTTTATAAAATTATTCATTTATTGGCTATCTAAAAGAACATAAGATCCATGAAAGCTAGGACTTTGAAACATTTTATTAACGTAAACAATGGATTCCATTGTGTCCAATCTACATTCTCATCAACAACAAATATGTGTTCCATTTCTCTGTGCATCTTCACCAACATTTGTTGTTGTTTGTGGTCTTGAAGATAGCCATTCTGGACTAGGATGAGATGCAATCTCCACGTAAGTGCAACTTACATTTCCAGGATGTCTAAAGAAACTCAATATCTTTTTCATATATTTATTGGCCATTTGTACTTCTTTTGAAAACTTTCTGTGTAATTCATTTGCTCGTTTATTGATCAGGTGAAATTTTTGGTATCCATTTCCTGAACTTGTTATATATTCTACATATTAATCCCTTTGACAAGGAGATTCGAGGACAAATAATGAGCAAACTTTTCCTTTCCATTCTGTAGCCTGTCTCTTCACTCTGCTGACTAGTTCTTTGCCACACAGAAGCTTTTTAATTAGATGCAATCCCATTTGTCAATTCTTGCTGTTGTTTCCTGAGCCACTGGGGTTGTATCCAGAAAGTCATTGTATATAACTACATCTTGAAGCACTTTCAATAGAGACATTTTTTAAAAAACTCTCATCTGTGCCCTGCTTACAGCTGATGATGTATTGAATACATTAATAAATCTTATATTTCATAATCTTTAAGCGTTTACTAAACATCTAGTCCTAGGTATATACCATAATCTACATGTGATTATTGAGGTTTATTGTCATTAAGGTTACAGCATAACAACAGCAGAGCAAGAAATTAAATCAACATTTTCTGTCTCTGAAAATATTTTTCCCATCCCATGTTGCCTCATGAATGCTGACACCATCATGCAGGGTTTGCGAGCACAGTGGTTGCCTCTGAGGAGAGATCTGACAGGAGATGCAACAGCAAGCGGAATGGTAGGGGTTTCACAAAAGAAACAGGAGGACTTTGGCCATTCATGCGAATCAGCCACTTTGGGTAAAGACAAAAATCCCAGGGCTATATGCAAAACTGAAAATAAGCTTTATGATTCCTGAAGGAATGGGGTCAATTAAAAGTCCCAAAGCTACAATACCCTACAATGAGGTGACTGGTCCTTCTTTATAGACATTCAAGAGCTTTACTTAATAACATCCAGCTGCAAAGAAAAGAAGAAACTGACTTACTTGCCTCATATTTTATCCTGCTCTCATTCCTGAAAGTCTTTCAAATCTACCCATTTTCCTTGCACCCAGAGTAAAAGTTCTGATATGCATGTGAAGATTCTGTAACAATCATATTCATAAACCTAACTACTCAAGTAAGTTGCATCACAGGCTCCCTCACTCCCTCACTCCCTTCCACCTGTTCCTAGATCTCCTGAGGAAAAACATCTCTTCCTCTTCAAACTCAATTGCCCAATCTTAGGAGGAATCTCTTCAAACAAAACTGACTCCCTGTGTAACTACCAGCCACCTTCTTAACTGCCACAAGCCACCTCCAATAAAAAAAAAATGTGGGGAAGGGGCTCACATTATACGGAAGATCTCAACTATATGACTTACCAACGTCTATGATTACTCAAATTTCAAGCACACAGTAGTGTGTTCTATCCCCATACAGAGGGAAAGTGAGAAGCTACAACTTGTAGCTTAAGAGAGCCCCCTGCCGACTCAAATGATGTGTGCCCTGTTTCTACAGAAGTAGTTCTCAACCCAGGAGTCGTGACTCCTTTGGGGGTTGAATTACCCTTTCACAAGCGTCACAAATCAGATCTCCTGCTTATCAGATATTTACACTAGGATTCATAACAATAGCAAAATTACAGTTGTGAAGTAGTAACTAAAATAATTTTATCACTGTGGGTCACCACAACGTGAGGAACTATATTAAAGGGTTGCAGCATTACAAAGGCCGAGAAACCACTGCTCTACAGTCAGGGCTCACTAAACTAGATGCAGACCTTGTTAATAGGTGCATCCATAAGTATGTCTTTTTGGAACATGTGCAATGTCTGTGCTTAAGGACCTAGTGTCATGAGACAAGGTGTCACCTAGTCATGAAGGGGCCAGCTCTGTTGTGAACAAGAGGGGAGTTATCTCATTTGGTTCTGTCTATAGTTAAAAGCTGTCAGAGGAGGTACCTACAAATAGTGTCTGAAATTCCTTTTTATACATACGATCCTTGGAAGGTTCAGGGTTCACCCTCTTGAAACAAAACCAGTCCTCTTAGCTGCTGAGCCGTCTCCCCAGCCAGAAATCGTGTTTTAATGAGTTCTCATTATTACATCTTCCCATCGCCATATTTTCTACCTTAAAACTCCAGGAAAATAATCTGTAATCCGTGAATAATTTATTATTATAATACAGTGTGCATGAGGTGGACAGAAAAATTCATTGAGAAATATATCTGTTTCCAAAGGATATTTCAGTTGAACTGCAACTTTTCCCTATGTGAGCTATGTGTGGTGTCATAGACTAGGTTTTAATTCTAAAACTGTTCTGGGCATCATTGGATCAGATGGCCCTAAATGATCTCCTTTATGGCTTTAAGAAGTAAAATTAATAATCTCAACTCTCTAGATACAACTAATTTGATCCATTTCCTCACAGTACCAGAAGGTTAGAGAAACAAGAACATTACACTTTCACGTAGGAAAATTTGGGTTCCTGGCCCCAGACAGCATCAGTTCCTACTGTAAGTTTAGCAGCAGCCCTGCCTACTACCCACCAGATGGCAGTAGCGCTCAGAGCCTTAACCAAAAATTACTTGACATTTAGGAAGGACCCAGTAGACAAAATTACCCTCAACTGAGAATCACTGACACAAACAGTACTCTACCAAAAGCTAAACTTGTGGGCTTAAGATGCTTCTACTTAGGCACAATCGTGTCCACCTGGGGGGTTTCTTGATGTAGCCATTTCCTATGAGTTCACAACTAAAAACTAATCCGGCTTGGCTTTCCTGCCTTCCCTTCTCAAACTTTAGATTAGATTCTATCACATGCCTCAGGCCCCATTCCACTGTTATATATACAGTTTCTAAGTCTGGTTGGAGTACTCACTGTTTCTATTACATACCTTCTACCTTTACCTCCACTGTCTATAGAATCAATTTTCTTCTTAAGTCTCTACTAAATTGTGACGTTTTTGTTTGTTTGGTTGGTTGGTTTGATTTTTGCAGCTTGAGGACAACTTTATCATAGTCTACAAGAAAGATACCCCAGGGCAAGCAAGCTGTAAATCATGGCAGCTGCCCCAAAGGAGAAGAAAAGAGAAGAGGAGAAAAAGTAAAATAAAATGAAATAAAATAAAATAAAAAGCCATGCCCCTTGAGTTAAGCCAGCATAGAGGTTAACCATACAACAGTAGGCAGCCACATGGTGAGAAGGGGGGCTTTCGAGGAAGAATAAAGGAGCCTAAAGTATTAGGGAATATATGCTTAAAAAAATACAATGAAGAAAAGGAAAGGTACACTTTTCTGAGTAATTCAGAAAAGGGGGCAAGCTTACAAAGCAAAATAGCTATCTATGTTCTGTAAGAGACTCCATTAGGAGCTGAAACTCTGGGAGGAAAAACCTACAGTATCTCATTAAGCAGATAATTATCCCGCCTCTCTAACATGGCTAAAGATGAACCAGCCTTCCTAAGGGCAGTGCTGCATTTCAGAATAGTTCCTTAGCCAGTTCATTGACCCTGCCTAGCTGGGACCTGGTGAGCTAGGTCTCCACTCACCAGGTTCTATTTTCTTGACCACATATTTTTCTCTAATTGTCCGACGCCCTTCCTGACCAGCAGGAAATCAGACGCAAGACAACCAGGTTCCTTCTCAAGGCGGTTTAATCAGGATTGCAGTTACAGCAGGATTGCAGGTGTGGCCCCCTCCTACCCCGGGGACCAGGCTTATATCTACGCAAAGGCCAATGAGCATACGCCACGTGTAATCTCTCCATACGTCCACGTCAGATGACCATTCCCTGCCTCGGCACAGCTTCACAGCCAAATGAGGACTCATTAATCACAAAGAGTACTCTCAGCCAGCACCATCTTCAGGTGAGGCGCACAGTGGCTCTCTACATCTAATTTTTTTTTTTTTTTTATTGCTTATACCCCAACATTGTCCCTTCTGAAGTGGTAACTCTAAAGTCATTTAAGAGATGGACTGAAATCGGGGTACATATATTAGTCATTTTCACCATGAGAATCTGGAGATTCCATTCCAAAACGGCCACCAGAGGGGATCAGTGTCTGGAGTGGAGTTCTAGTCCCCACCCACACATCCACCCACAAGTATAGCTGTAGCTTCTGGCAGGGGTACTCAATGGGGAGATGGGAAACTTGGGCTCCATTCTGATGTTTCTGGCCAGAGAACCAAGACCATTTCTAAAACTGCTGCTTTGGGGTCCCTGCTATGTCCAGTTTCTATGTCCTGTTCTTATCATTGCCCTGTTGACGAGGACAGCCTCCCTGAAAGGCCAAGGTTTCACTGAAACCTCTCATAGGTTTCTGATAGCTGGGACAGTTCTACCTCTCACTTGGACCAGAAAGCTTCTTCAAAAGGACCTCTCTCATTCCTCCTTAGCCATTTCCTACGTCTGTGTAAATTCAAAGACTTCCATCTCCCCCACACACATCTAAACTCGGGTATGCACATGGACATGCACATGCATACACAGTTTAACTAGGTTACAATTTTACTTTGGCCGTCTTTTCTATTGGTGGGATGCTATGATGGTACCCACATAACACAGTTTTTAGAGAAACTTGTCCATGGGTCAACCTCCTCATTGTACATTGTCAGAAATTAGTAGCTTATCTGATTAAGTAGAATAGGACACAAACTAGCCACATTTTATCTGGAGAGAGCAGAACCAAGTCACTCAGTAACATTCTTTGGAAGTAATGTTACCAGTTTCTTACATATCCAGCCAGAGATGATCTATGTAAGAACCCAATCTAACTGTTCTGATGAGTGCCTTTTCTCTGTCACCATCATCCTGTTTGGGTACAATACCTTAATGTTCTTAGTATGTTGTAGTACCAAGGGGTATCATAGAGTGGGAACTGATTTTGCCACCTTCTTATAATCCTTCAGCTTCACCACAAACAATACTGAGTCAACACGTGTTAAAATCTATATGGTTGCCTGAAATGGCAACTTCAAGACAAATCCTGAGATACTGTCCCCCTCCATTTAAATCAGTAACCAAAGGTATATGTGCCACTTTGTTGTTTTCTTTTAATATGGCTTTATCTCTATATAATATTTCTTCCTCTTTCTCAATATCTACAATTCTTATTAATAGCCTCAAAGCTCCTAGACTGCATTAAGTCATCATAGTTTCTTACAGACAGTCTTGCCCCGCCCCCATATCCATAGGAATACAGCTGATATCTCCCTGTTAAACACACCATAACATAATCATGGAACAATGGACAGTCTCTGTGATATTGAGGAAGCTATCATTTCCCAGTTTTCCAAAAATATTTTTCTTTGGCTTTTTGAGAGAGCCTCATAGGCCAGGCTGGCCTCTAACTTCCTACTGTAGCTTAAGAATGACTTTGAAAATCTACCTCCTGCCTCTTCCTTCTCCTCCTCCTCTTCTTCCTCCTCCCAAGTACTGGGATTTCAGGTGTGTGACACCATGCCTGGCTCAAAATGTTTTCCTTCCTTGACAAATTTGGTGTTGAATTTAATCAAGGTTTTCTTTCCAACCGGATACAGCCATCTTGGAATGGTTTATGTTAGAAAATGGTTTGCAGCATGCTTTAAGAAACAAGCTGTGTGGAGACAGGAGGTCTGAAGTCAGTAGCAAGATTGTTAAGTGTGAATCACTAGGGCCTTTCCCTTCCTCTCCAGGATATTGTTCAGACATCGCCTGCAAATGCTGTTGGCTACTAACCAGGAATTATGAGTGTTGCTTTTCTGATGGGCACACCCTTGGAAACAGGGTGGTTTTGTTCTTAACAAAAACCAAGGAACCTGCTGAGGCTTGTCATGAAACTTTAACATATACTTCTCCATTTAACTAAGAATGACATGAACAGCATCGCAATATGTCCCTGTGAAGCAGATCAGGTGGTTTACTCCCAATAGTTTATTTTTTTAATACTTTAAACAAAAGTGACCGACTACCTTAGGTTTGCCAGGACTGAGGAATACCCAGAAACATAAGGTTTCCAGCACTAAAACCTGGAAAGTCTTGAATCTATTATTTAAAGGTAATTTTGAAATGTACAAAACCCATTTCTCCACGGGAGAGTTGAAAAACTCATCAAGAGTGCATGAACTATCAGTACCTCTTCCTTTTAACTAAGCTTTGGAAAGGCTTATCTAATCTTCATACCATCCACTGTTTCTGATAATTATAGTCACCCTAAGCAAATTTAATGTCAATCTAGAACAGAAGTGGGGTAACTGTGTCATCTTTCTACTGCCTCCCACTGGGGTCTTTTGAAAATCTTTCCCAGAAATTTGGATTCCAGGCAGGAAATTCTATTGTAACCATTAGCTGTGCCTCTTTCTGCAGGACATGCCTTTTCTTGGCTTTTAAGGCAAGTTTTAAAAATATTTTATTAGTATATATTAATTCTACACGATAATGGGTTTCATTGTGACAACTTTTCACATGTATTTAATATATTTCGACCACTTTTAAAATGCATTTGATTCAGTCTCTCGTCATCTCCCCAGTCTTGCCAACCCCCTTCCTTCTTCCCAGCTGGTCACGCTACGGCTTTCATACTTTTGTGGATGCTCTTTTTTATTTTTTTATGGCACAATGCAGTTTCCTTTGGGTTGCATAAAGAAAAATGGCCAGGCAAGCCTCTAAACCACAACAAAATAGAGATCTACACAAGCCTGAGAGTTTTAAGGCTGATTAAATATTAACTAGGTAACATCAAGTTTTTTTTTTTTTTTTATTCTTATGTGCCTCATAGAATCTTAATAGTTCTGATGTGGACAGTCACCTGGACTGGCATTTCTTACATTTCATTGCATATGTTGCTCTCACTTTGTGGCGGTGTCCTTAAAGTACAGTTCAGATCCAGTAGTTCTGAGGTGGAGGCTGAATATTCTAGGAGATAACATTGCTGATCATGGACCCTACATGGGGCTGTAAGAATTTTATAGGACGGTACTCTCAGGTGAGATCATGTTCAAAATATATTCATTATATTTTATACTCATATCTTAGCATTTTATTTTCATTTAAAAAATAATAATGAACTCCAGAAGAGCACTATTTTAAGTACCGCTGATCCTGGTGGTATACTCATTATGTGAGTGTTACTTGGGCATAAAAAGTCACCTAGATATGGGAACTTATCCCATCTTGCATAAGCAATTGCACTGATGGTCAAAAACTTCCTTTGTACTGTAGTAAGAATCTATGTTGGATTGCATTTGGGGCATGTAAAGCAAATAGCACCCTCCTTGTCACTGTTACAAACCTCAATCACTAAAAAGGATTTGGTTTCCTTAATGCACAAAGAACTTCTATACAACAGCTATAATACCAAGTTTCAAGGCTTATTTTAAATTGAAAAAATAAATACGCATAGTTCACACATTATTGACGAGAACAATAGAAGGAGGAAAGGCCAAAGATACGTGTCTACAATAAACAAATATGTTCAAATCAAACTAACTTTTTAAAAGAAAATACAAGTTTTCTTTTAAATTGCTCAGGGAAATGTAAATTAAAATTGCAGTGAAGCGGTTTTACCTGTTAAAATAGCAACCACTTAAAAAGTCAAGTAAATATATTGGATTGCTTATGCTGAGGGGAAATAGATGTCTTCATAGATCACCATGGTTATGCTGATTGCTGCTACATCATGGCAGACACCAGATCATCGTTAAAAAAAAAAAAAATGGAGCAGGTGAGATGGCTCAAGGGTAAAGGTGCTTGCCGCTAAGCTGGACAACCTGACCTCATTTCCATGGGTAGAATCCACATGGTGGAGGGAGACAGCCAATTCTGGAAAGCTGTCCTCTGACCTCCACACAGGTTGCCATGGCAAGAGTGCACACACAGAGAGAGACACTAAATACATACACACACACACACACACACATACACACACACATACATACATACATACACACACACACACACACACACACACATACATACATACATACATAAACTTTAAGATTTAGTTTTTAATTTTGTATTGTTTCTTTGTGAATTTCACATCCCATTCACCATCACTCTTCTTCACTCAAGAGAAGGGGGCTGCTCTTGTACCCGCCCTCCACCCTTATATCCCCCCTACCCCCCACAACAGAATAAAAGTCTTCTTTTGGAAGTTGCACTGTGTCACAGTGTGTCCCACTGTATATCCTTTGTCCACATTTCTTTTGCTTTCAAATGTTCATTGCAATGACTCCTTGATCTGCCTGGCTCCATACAAGGACTGTTAGACTACTAATCATTCAGATTTCATAGGTCAGAACACGGAGGGTAGACACAATCTCTGTCCTCTCTGCCACCTACAGATGCACATGTGACACAGAAGCCACATCTACAATGACTCTAGGGACAGGAATAAAGCCATTTAAATTAGCTTCTTGAAGAATGTTGAAAAATTCTAATGGTTATGTATTTTTTAAAAAGATAGTATGATACTAGAAAAAAGTCAAACAATACCAATTAGTATTTCTGGGTGATGATATAACAAGAGATCCAGTTATGTTCTTATTTCCAAATCATTTTATTCTTTTATTTTATATACTAAGTCAGAATTTTCAAACATGGCAAGCCTTTGGAATTTAGATTGAGCTCGAGAAAGTAATAAGAGCCTAAGTTTGACTTGGCTTTAAATTGAAGGATTCATTTTTTCATTTATAGTTTTCGAAGTTGTTTTATTTTCATATATGATGTTTTGTGTGTTATATAACTGCACTGTGTACATGCCTGATGCCAAATGAGGCCAGAAGAGAGCACCCCTGGAACTGGAGTTTCAGATAGTTGTGAGGAATGTAGGTGCTGGGAACTGAACCTGGGATTTCAGCAGTCATTGAAGTGCTCTTAACTTTTGAGTGATTGAAGAACCAGTCAGTCTCCATCTTAGGCTTAAAAACCTTCTTATAGTAAAGATAAACTAGGTTCATTCCTGTTTCTGATTAAGCCTCTGTTTCTGAAGGATTAGGCTATGTTCCACCTGTAACCTTAACTACAAAAGGTTCTGTATTGCCTGTTCCAGGAACAGAACTCTAAAGGTTCTATGACCCCCTGTGATGACCTTTTATGACTACCGGTTGTGATGACCTTGTTTTGGCCATTTATTAGGTTCCTTCTGCTCCTATAAACCCCCACCTATTTTCCCCCACTTGGAAACCCTCTACCCCTGAATTCTACAAAAGCCTTGTTTCTCTCACATCCAGTGCTGCTGTCTTTGAAATCCTGACGTTGGGAGAAGTGACAAGCTGGCTAAATACAGCTTGTTTTAATAAAACAGTCATGGGATTGCCCCCCCACACACACACACACAAATCAGATCTAGCATCATCTCTCCAGTCCCAAATTGTAGGTTTTAAAGGTTAACATTAACAGAAAGTTAAGTCCTGGCTTACTTGTACTCTGGGAATAAAACTGACATAGTCATTCCTCAGGAGTTGAATTAATAATGTTCTATAAAACTATCACAATCCTTTGATTAACAAGTTCTGAACCATTGGGTCCTAATGGCAACCAAAGATTGGGTCTCTTGAAGTCTCTGCCAACAATATTTTTGTCAGTCCATCTATGTCTGTCTCTATTATATATGTGTTTTCTGTCTAAAGACCCCATATACCACATATATTACCCACTAATGTTAATGATGTCTCAACCAACAGTGCGAAATCATACTGTTTACTGAATGCACATATTTTCTTTCTGAACAAGCACACTAGCAGGCTTCTGTGAAGAATACTAGATAGAATGCTGTGTCATGCTCAGGAACCGTCTTGAATAAGAAGCATCAGAAAGCAGGAAAATATAAGAAACATGACCACTAAGATTGTTACAAGGACACGGACATACATTATGTGAACCAAAACAAGGTAGTCATCACCTTATTACACCTCATCTGGCAAGAGATGAGCAGGCAGCTCTAACATCCTGAAACATCATCAAAGCTCTACACGTGTTGAATTGGCAATTAGCGGTGAGTTTTCCAAGCAAGTGAACTCATATATACAAAATCTACAAATAATAAGGATAAAATGTAATTGCAGCTATAATTGAAGGAAAATTCTTAATCAAGAGTAACGGGCCAAACATCAATAGTCTCTAGCTAAGCTTCTTCACCACATTCTTTAAAGCTGAATACCATGTGATTTACAAAGCAGTGCCCCCACCAGGGCACTTTACCTAATGGAAACAAAAATTCAGCAGTCATTGTTTTAATATAGTCATTGCCTTCAACAGAGCCAGACAGAGAAGAGTGGGCTAATCCAAGCTAAAACAATTTATAATCCTCTTGAGCATGGTAAGGGAGGGTTGAGGAAATTCCTGACTCTAAGGAAAGACAGTTGCTCAAGGCCACCATCGAGGTATATATGTATGTTCAACTGGAACAAATATGATGTCACTGGAAAGACGAAAGTGCCATCCTCTTGGGAATGTTTGGAAAACATGATGAAGATACTAATGCGTGAAAGGAGCTTAAAGGATTTGGAAGACGGCAGCCAAGGCTCTGGAGCTCTGGACAAAGGACTGGAATCAAATACAGATATAAAGAAGGTGAAAGTGTGGCTCTCATCATAGGTGTGAAGTAAGACAGACACAGCGTAGCCAAAGTGTTAGAGAGAAGAACTTGAAGGCAAATGGATAAATGAAGGAGCACAGATCTAACTAGCCTCCTTTTGTTTCTGGAAGCCTCTTGGCTAAATCTTTCCATGGCTCAATACAGTGATCAAATCTTTCCCTCTCTGTTTTTACTCCCTTAACTAGAATACATATGGAAGCAAGCAGGGCTCAAGACTGGCTCTGTCTTCTAGCAACATTCCGTAACACACAGCACACCCCCAACATCTAAAAGATCAGCTTCCATCAACCCTTGCATGTTGTAAGCCCTGGGAAAATATTTACTAATTCACCAAGCGGACTTACAAATATACTGAGTCTTTAACCCTGCTCTGCCATTTACCACTAATACAGATGGCTGAAAAATACCACAATATTATATTACACATCTTTGTTTCCTATCTAACTAAAACAAAAAGAAGTGGTGTCTAACAGAATCTCCAAATTCTGTGATGAAATTTATAAATATGTGAGTATGCCCATAAAATCTGAAGTTTTAGTGCTAACTTTTGGCTCCTTGATTCTAATTCTTTAGAACTTAATATGATACTCATTGAGTTATTAGATGTGTTGGTGTTTATAATACGTTACATGAAGTTAAGCATTTCTGTGTTGGTGTTTATAATATTATGTTACATGAAGTTAAGCATTTCTGTTTGTGGAAAAACATTTTGAAAAATCAAAATTTCTTTATAAAAGTATCATATCTTAGTTTCTTCTCCCTCTAACAAATTATTTTAATTGTACATATTTTTTAAAACTTTTATTGATTCTTTGTTTCACATCATGCACCCCAGTCCCACTCATCTCCTTATCCCTTTCATAGTTGTCTTTTGCCCTTGCAATCCCCCCTCAAAATAAACACACACACACACACACACACACAGAGAGAGAGAGAGAGAGAGAGAGAGAGAGAGAGAGAGAGAGAGACAAAGCATAGAAAACATCTCATCATGGAAGCTGTAGAATGTCCCAGTGTGTCCCACAGTATATCCCTCTGTCCACACATCTTCACTCGCAAATGTTCACTGCAATGAGTCATTGGTCTGGTTCTAGATCTCTGGCTTCTGTGACACCATCAATATTGGATCCTCACAGGCCTCTGCCTGGTTATCTTGTTGTTCCTTGTGTCATGGAGATCTTGTAGCATTAGCTCATCAGGACTGCCCATTTCACTTGTCTCAACCATTCACAGATGATATAGATTTGGGGGTGGGTCAACTCAGAGCCCTGGATCTGGGCCTGGGTAGTAGCTGAGCTGGTCAGCACACTGGCTCTCTCTTATCCACACCACCAGAGCTAGCTCTCCAGCACTGCTCCAGCTAAGCTACCCAATGCCTCCTCCTGGGTAGCAGGAGGCAGAGTCATCTCTCCTGCTCTTATACCCTTGGGGTTGGCTCACCCATGACATTGCCATCAGGACAAGCTCCACTGTGTTTGCCCAGGTCAGGTGCAGGGCCGGCTCTCCTAGGTGCTGCAGTCAGTGAGGAGACAGGATGGCTTTCTGGCTCTCATGCCCTCAGGGCCAGCTCTCTCAACTCCTGCAGGTGAGTACTAACTCACCCATACCCCCTCAACTAGTACCAGCCCTGCTATGATGCCCATGTGAGGTACAGGGCCCGCTTTCCTGAGTGCTGCAGCCGGTAAGGGACACAGCAAGCTAACTCTTCTACAATCATGACACTGTGGGCAGCTTTCCCAATTGCTAGGGTAGGGAGGTGACTCCCATGCCACCATATATCAAATGAGTGGTGGGGTCAGCTCTAACACACCCCCACCACCAAAGCCAGCCCCACTGGGATGACTGGGCAAAGCCAGGCCAGCTCTCTGGAGTACTGCCCATGAGAGATGGGGCCAGCTCTCCAGAACACTGCAGCCAGTGAGGAGTACGGCTAGCTCTGCACAACCTCTGGATATCCATGTGGTCCCTGATGGCTGCCATGACCAGGATGTTCCCCATGTTCTTTAGTGGCAAAAACGAGTCATGGACATCAAAACTGATTCCCACTGCTGTGTAGCAATGAGCCTAGACATGCCCTCAGCAGTCTCTCAGGCTGGACCTCACCATGGCCAGATGCAGGGCTGGCCACTCACAACAGGCTACTCCTCTCCACCCTGATTCTCCAGTTCCATCTGTCTTCATCACGCTCAAGCTGCTCTACTTCTCTCCCATCTGTCCACCACATACTTGCACATTGTGGTGGCTCCCACTACAGGCTGGGCAGGAGGCTAATGAGCCCCTGGGTGACATCCTCCAGCCAATAGGTGTCTAGACCCCACCAGTGCCGTGAGCCTCAAGTAGGTCTGTGGATAGCAGTGTGGTCCACGGATCTCTGTGTGTCTTCCTCCTCCCATGCTGCACTGTGTGGTGCTGAGCCAGGCTCTGTGTGTCTATGCCCTGCCCCTGTGCCATGGGGGAGAGGGCAGGTCTGGGGACATCCCACTCCAGCACCATGTGACATAGCGGAACACAGATCTCTGTCTTCTTTTTCCTGTGCTATGCTGCCTGGATTTGATTTGATTTTTATATATCTTAAGCATAATACAACTTTGGCCACCAAGACAGGCATCAAGTTAGGATGAACAAAGGACTGCCATCTACTCTGTCCCTGACTAACATAAGAACAATCACCACCAACAAGGTATCTTTTTCCCCATTGCCAGGGGAGTTAATTGTTTAATTTTAAGAAGCCAATTCTTGCTCTTTATGAACTGCTGAGATAGAAATGCTAGCAGGACACAAATTAAATGATATTAAAATAGTTAATATTTAAAATTGAGTCTATTTCATATAAAATCATTACAGTAACTATATAGCAGCCTATGGCAAGAAACTTCTAACTTAATTTTTGCCTATATTCATTGTATATGATTGAATTTTCCATTAGAAGTAAAAATCAAATTTTCAAAGACACACTTTTGCAGTCAAATCTTTGTACTTACTGTTTCAAATCCTCGGTGTGGATGATCAGGAAATCCTCCTGGCCTTCCTCCTTTAAATTCATCAAACAGTAAAAATGGATCCAGAATTTTCAACTGGAATAACAAAATGTGGCATGTTAGACATAGCTCTTAAGTCGTACTACAGGGCCTACATTCATAGACATAGCTAACAAAACTCATTGAAGACTATGCAGCCGGTAAGCAACCTTCTAAAATGCATATTATACTCAGGAAGAAACTATACTTGCACAAAACAACTCACCAATTACATTAGAATTGATGTTGTAGAAGGAGAGTAAAGAGTGAACAAACGTTTCGTGATTGTCTACAGTACATTCAAGTAGGTCATGATCAATTTGTAACAGATTCTTAACATCATGAGGTAGGTGTTTATAAACTTAATAACTAAGCTGTGATTATGAGTGTTTTCAAGGAAGACAACTTCACATATATGAGAACAGGTGACATCAGGGACGTCTTTGAAAATTTGACTTTTACTTCTAATAGAAAATTTACAAACAGGGAAGTGGCTCTTGAGCTGAATCTTGAAGTCATGTTGGAGCTAATCAAATGGGAAGGAGAGGGGGCAACGTTCCAGAAAGAAGGGGTAAGAGAGATTGGTATGCTTGGCAAAGTCTCTGCCCATCACTCATCAGAATTCCATGGACACATAAAATTAACAGTTCCTGAATAATCTTGCACAGAAACATATTTTCTTCATAAGACCTTATTTTAATAAATAAATAATTTCATTGTTATTATAATTTAAATAATTTTATGTAAGGCTTAAATAAGCCCTTAGTTTCTTCAATCAACAATAAGTCACTCATGTGTATGTGCACATATATGTCAATTCTTGCTCTTTATTAATAGCTCAAATAGAAATGTCTGCAATGATACAAATCAAACAAAATGTAAATACTTAAATTTGACTATACTTCATTTAAAAATAAATAGTATAGCTTTATAGTACACATATAATTATGAGAAATGGGCAAAGGATAGAGGTTAAAGTCTTTGAGTTTTGAAATAAGTTGCCATTTTGTATCCCAGGCTGGCCTCAAGCTCTCAATCCTCCTGCCTCCACATCCTAAGTGTTTAGATGAAAGGTATGCACCACCATAACTAATTATAGTTCAAATCTTAAAGGATTTTGGATCTTATCCTGAAGGTGATGGGTTGTAATTGGGAGTTGAGATAATGAGATTTAGAAAAATCATTCTAAAGAAGATGATAGATAGTCAATATCATGTATAGGAGTAAGGGCCAGAAGTAAGGTAATAGCAGCAGTGATGGGGAATCATTGAGTGACTAGGTAGATATTATGAGACATGTAGGAAGAATACTAAATAACTCCCAAATTTCTTGTTATGGTGCCTGGGAATATGCTAAGTCCGTCAAATCAAGGGATATTTAAAAAGAAGCAGCCTTAACATAATTATGAGTTTGGTTTACATCTTGTTGAGTTTGAGATATCTACTATAAAATGTAATGCATATAAAAATTCATGCTTATGCAAAGGCTACTGAAACTAAATCTCAGGTTCAGTCAACAGGTAGAAACAGCTGTGTTATCACCAATATATTTAAGGTTGTTTTGTTTATTCTTATCCATTTGTTTAGAATTCTTATCAACATCTGTGATTAAAGATGTTGGAAGTTTTTCCGGAATTGCTTTGAATCTGTATATGTTTTAGAAAGAGATTTAAATAATATTGATCTATTTTATTTATAAACACATTATCTCTATTTATGTCTTTAAATGTCCTTCAATAAGGAATTATAATTTTCTTCATAAAGGTTTTGTATGTATTTTAATTTTCTGGGTAACATACTCAAATGGCATCATAAACTGCATTTAAAATTACATTTTGTACAGTTTGCTACTGGGAATTATAAATATGAATAGATATATGACTTTCGAACACTGCTAAGAACTTATTAATTTTAGTAATTCCCCTGGAGGTTCTTTTGAGTTTTATTTCCTAAGATAGTCACAGCACCAGTGTATCTATCAATAAGCTTTCCCCCAACAGTTCATAAAAATAGTTTTTGCTTGACTTAAAACCACAAGTTGCAATTTTCTAGGTTTTGCTGAGTCCAGCCGGCCTCTGCATCTTCTCTTTCTGGAGTTCATGTTAAAACAGCACATACATGGTCTAGCCAAACAAGGAGAAGGACACTTACCCTGGGACTCATGGGTAACACACGGAAAGATGGATGGGAACATACAATCATACTGCAGGAAGGGAACAAATATTTGAGAGCAATAGTCCAGCCATCACCCATGAGCAAATAGCTCACCTTTCTTTCATTTTCAAACCTTGTACTTTCTATTTCTTTTTTTTTCCCCAATGCTGGGGAAAAAAAGATAGAAGCTCAGGTCTCGAGCACACTACAAAGCACTCCACCACCAAGCTAAGTTAACCAGCCCTATCTTACCCCCACTTTTTGCTTCTTGCCTTTGTTTTGCAAGCTAGCACCTCTCTGAGTAGAAAGGATGGTAATAGGTGTCATTGTCATGTCCCTGATTTTATAGAGCTGGCTGTTTATAAAGTTTACATGCTAAGCGGTTGTTGTTAATAGCAGATATCTATTTTTCTGTAGACTCCCTTCATAGGGTTAAGGAGCTGCCCTTCCAGTTCTAGTTTATTAAGTTTATCAGTGGATTTTGATTTTTCTTGCTATTGCATATTTATCAACTGAGCTAATTATGTGTCTTTTTCTCTTTTGTCTCTTGGATTAAGACGAGATAAGTCTTTATTGCTTTTTGGTGGCAAGAAGATTCATATGGGCAAGTAAACTGGTTTCAAATAAACTGTGAAGAGAAAAACATTCCCTCTCTTCAGTCAACCCCTGTCACTATCAGTCACTCATACACCAGTAATTATTCACTGCTTCTGTTCTGGAATAAAAATCTCAAAATATGGAGGCAGTATCGGAGGACTGGGTAATAAGTTCAAGGCTAGAAAGCTTTTGAAAGTCATTCTAGGAAAAAAATCAGAGCTACATCACAGTCACTAGAGTGTGACATTTGGAGGGCTAAAAGCACCCCCCGCCAGTCATCTTAAATACTAGCTGAACAGTCCTGGACTGGTAGTAACAAGCACACATGATTTCTCAGTCAGAATTGAAGCACACACTGGAAACCGGAGTAGAGGTGATCCTGGTTACAAAGCAAAGAATGGGAATTTCACAGAGAGCAGAACTGTCAAGTAATGAAATTAGATATTTAACTTAGCTAAAGAGATTTCTAACAAAGTGTTGGAGATGTGACATGGTTCCCTTTGACCACGTGTGGCAAAATGTTAAGAAGGAAGAAGTAATAAAAACACAGAATGGTTCATCAGAAAAAAATTAAATTGGAAAGGATTGGAAAATATGCAGCCAGCTTTTAAAGAATGAGAAGGCATGTTATTAAGATTGTAAAGCAAAGGATACGGTCAACAGGACAAAGCGGGAACCAACAGACTGGGAAAAGATTTCACCAACCTTACATCTGATAGAGGGCTAATATCCAAGGTATACAAAGAACTGAAGAAACTAGATTCCAGACCATCAAATAACCCTATTGAAAAATGGGGTAGAGAGTTGAACAAAGAACTCTCAACTGAGGAAACTCGAATGATTGAGAAACATCTAAAGAAGTGCTCAGCATCCCTAGTCATCAGGGAAATGCAAATGAAAACAACACTGAGATTCCACCTCACACCAGTCAGATTGGCTAAGATCCAAAACACAGGTGACAGCAGATGTTGGCGAGGATGTGAGAGAAAGAGGAACACTCCTCCATTGTTGGTGGGATTGCAAGCTGGTACAACCACTATGGAAAGCAGTCTGGCGATACCTCAGAAAATTGAACATGGTGTTACCTGAGGACCCAGCTATACCCCTCCTGGGTATATACCCAGAAGATATTTCAACATGCAACAGGGCCACATGCTCCACTATGTTATATAGCGGCCTTATTCATAATAGCCAGAAGCTGGAAAGAACCCAGATGTCCTTCAACAGAAGAATGGATACAGAAAATGTGGTACATTTACACAATGGAGTACTACTCAGCCATTAAAAATAATGAGCTCATGAAATTCTTAGACAAATGGATGGAGCTAGAAAATATCATCCTGAGTGAGATGACCCAATCACAAAAGAACACACATGGTATGCACTCACTGATAAGCGGATATTAGCCCCAAAACACACCAATACCTAAGATGCAACGCATAAACCTCATGAAACTCAAGAAGAAGGAGGAAGACCAAAGTGAGGGTGCTTTTGTCCTTTTTAGAACGAGTATCAAAAGATTCAACCAGAGCTCCCAGGAGCTAAACCTCCAGCCTGAGAACAGACCGGCAAGCTGTCCTCTGAGAGGCTCTAACCAGCAGCTGACTCAGACAGATACAGACATCCAGAGACAAACAGTGGATGGAGCTTGAGGACTCTTAAAGAAGAATAGGTGGAAGGATTGAGGGCCCTAAGGAGATAGGAACTGCACAGGAAGATCAACAGAGTAAATGAACCTGAACCCTTGGAGCTCTCAGAGACTGAATCACCAACCGTGGAGCATACCTAGTCTACACAGATCTACCTCCATGGGCTGAACCTAGGCCTCCCTGCACATATGTTGTAAATGTGCAGCTTGGTTTTCATGTAGGTCTCAAACATCTGGAGTAGGGGCTATCCCAAAACATGCAGCCTGTATATGGAGTATGGTCTTCTAAAAAAAAAAAAAAAAAAACAGTTGTTCAGTTATTCATGGAATATTATTTTTTTTATATCTCTTGTATTCAGTTTGCAACTACTTCAATGAGAATTTTTGTATGTATATTCATGAGGGATATTGGACTATAATTTTTATATTTTTTGTTGGGTCTACACTTGATTTCACTATTTCAATATTATTTGCTTTGTGAAGGAGCTTATTGTGGTTCTGAATTTTTTAAACATAACTCAAAAAGTGTTGCTTGTTTGAAGGCCCTATAGAATTCTTGTATAAGTATATCTGACCCTTGGTATTTTGCTTGTTTGTTTATTTTCATTTTATTCTGTTTGAATGCTTTTTAAATTTTTTTTTGATTTGCTGAAAATAAAAATTAAAAAAAAAAAAAAAAGTTTGTGGCCAAATAGCTACTTGATAAAGAGCCATCTACACAGAATCTGGAAACTATTGCCCAAAACAATAGAAGAAACTGGTACCATGTTTTGTCTTAGTCCACTCAACGTGGTGTCACAAACTATCATAAAGTGAATACCTTTAAAGTAATTCAAATGTATTTCTTACAGTGCTGGAAGCTCAGAAGTTCAACATTAAGGCAGCAACAGCAGCTTTGGTGTCTATTAAAAATCCATTTTCTGGAGCTACACAGAGAAACCCTGTCTCGAAAAACCAAAAAAAAAAAAAAAAAAATCCATTTTCTGTAGAGTCAATACCTTCTAGCTGTGTTCTTACAGGATGGCAGGCTCCAGCTAACTCTGTGTGATCACCCCTATAAGGACATTAACCCCAAATATGCAGATTACATCCTCATGACATAACTACCTCCTAAGACCCTGCCTGCTAATACCATCAATTTGAAGGTTAGGATCTCAAACTTGGATTTGAGGAAGGACACATACATTTAAACTGGATCCGTATGATGTGTATTCATTGCACATTGGCTCTGTCTAGTCACTAATCTCTGCCATACGAACACACCCAAAAGAAGGAAGTTAGCATAAGAAAAGGCTACAGAACCCAGGTCACTGTTCAAGTGTCACAGGGATGGACTGTTCAACTGGCTGTAAACCACGTGATATGAGTAAGAGACACTCTAATAAACAAGAGGACACAGTTGTGTTGGATTGTTGGACTGAAGTGCTACTTGCTGAAAATTCATTCTTATTAATCTGCAAGCATTTACCATAGCTTGGGCAGCACGTTCAATAAACATGTACCACCTGTCCAAGCAGACAGACTTCTATAAGAACTCTGACTTTCTAAAATGTTTTAACTATGTCTCCAACTCAATCACATCTCTCTTTTCGTACATGTTTCCTTTCCTTCAACTACTTCCAAAACCTTTAGCTGCCAATTTTAACTGGCAGTTTCCACGACTGTTCTTTCAACATCTTCAGAACTCCAAACAAAACCTGTGACCACCAACCCTCGGGCTTGTAGCAACCCCATAACAAAGCTTCAAGAGCCCAGCAGGTTTGGAAGTCAGGAAGTACTGGAAGTGCCTATCAGAAGCACAGGCCTTTGGAGATAAGACTGATAGTGCACTTTTGAAATGACCCTCTATTGAATCCAGAATAATTCTAAGTATGCACAGAGTACAGCCCACAAACTCTGGATGGTACTTTTGTTAGATTCTTTAGTCTCTTCCAGCTAGGCCCTATGGTTGACTCTGGCTACCAGAAAGGCAATTCTAGGGTGGAACTTTTAGGGCCATTCCTTATCAAAGGAGGGTGGACAGTTGACATTTGTCCTTTACACTTTTGTCCTCTTCCTTCCTTCTGTGTCAGAAGACAAATGGTGGTTACTATTGCCTTAGCAAACAGCTATTTGGTAATATCACAGAATCCTTTGAATGTTCCAATATAAGAGGACTATAATTATATAATTATATTGGATATATAATTACATATAATTAATTATATCATCCTGTCTTCTTGTGTCATCTCCCTCCATATCTTTACAGTAATTTGTTAGCTGGCACAGAAAGTGATGATTTTCACTGTGTTATTTTCATATATCACTATACTGTGTATGTACCCATGCCTCCATTCTCCCTCTTGGTGATCACCTCCTACCTGCGAGAAAGTTCGCTCTTTCTATGTGACACAGGTATGTGTCACATAGATTCCATGACTCTCTCTTGTTCTTGTATCTCCGAGACACAAACTGAAATTCTGGTGAGCACGATGACCTGTGGGGTTCTGTTCAAACTACTTTGAGGCAGGATATGGAACAGGACTTGCATTGTGCCAATCCTCTGGTTTTCTCTGTTTCAAAGTATTTTCTTAAGTAATTAAATAACCCAAAGAGAACCACATTCTTCTAAACAGTATCTGGTGCAATTGGGCAGCATAAAGACAAGTACAGATAAGAGATGGTTTCTTTCCTCTGGGGAGCACAGAGGAACCGCCTTCCAACGGCATGCTGCTCAGTCATTCAAACTCTGTCTAGCCTGGTCCATGGATAACTGTACTGAAGGATATGAGCCAGCCCCAACCTATCTTTCCTTGATTATAAACCATAGCAAGGCTAATTATAAGTTCTTCTTCAACTTCCACATTTACAATGATAGGAAGAAAGAAAACAATTTATGGCAGCTACTAAAATGGACCACTTTTGCAGCTTCAATGCAAAAATAGCTTGGTTGTCCGAAGTTTCTATTTCTTCAGGGTGTAAGCCTTGGCCAATAGACTTGGAAGAGTAACCTTCTCAGTGTAGACAAATGCCTTCATTCTCTGCTCATGGAGCAGGGAGGGGTCTACCTTTTTGTAGAATCTGGAATTATGTTCAACTTGAGTACAAGAATAATGGCAGGCTCATACAGTCAAAGGGATATAACTTTTTAAATGATGTTTATGAAGAATTTGTAATAAATAATGGCAGGCTTATACAGTCAAAAGTGGCATAACTTTTTAAATGACGTTTATGAAGAATTTGTAATAACACAGAAAGTTCTTGTGTCACCATGTTAAGTGAAAACTTTCATGACACAAAACAGTGTCTTCTATATAAACCCCAAGGATGGAGAACAGCGGTTCTCAACCTGTGGGTCACTACCCCTTTAGCAAACTATCTCCAGCAATATTTACATTATGATTCATAAGAGTAGCAAGATTAGTTATCAAGTAGCAACAAAAATAATTTTGTGGTTGGGGTCATCCCACCATGAGGAACTGGATTGAAGGGGCAGCACTAGGAAGGCTGAGAACCACTGATATAGACAGAACATAACTGATAGATGACTAATTAGTCACAGCTTCCCTCAATACATATGTTTTGTTCTTTTTTTAATTTTGGAAATGATTTAGTCATTTTATATTAAATATAAAGGTTTTTTTGGAGCTGTATCTAGTAGCATCCTTACAGGTCTGTGAGGTCTTTTTCTAGTTTTTCTGTTCACAGTGACATCTAATAGAGTATGCCCCGACTTCCATTTGGCCCGATGCATTTAACCATTAAGATAAACGTATTTGTGTCTTTTCTTTGACAAATGGTGCATCTTAGACTTCAGGAGCTATCTGTTAAGTGAGTTAATGTTGAAAAGAGAAATGGCAAAAACACCAGACAGAAGAAAGAGGACTGATGGGGCTGAGTCGGGGAGAAGTGTTTGCTGCCTATCTCAATGGCCCATCAACATCAAGCTAGGTGAAATGAGCCAGGCACAAAGAGACAAATACTGCATACCCTCACTTATAGGTGGAATCTAAACAAACAAAAGAGACTGATGGGTTCCAGAGTCTGCGATGAGATGATGGAAAGATATTGGTCAGACAGAAAGAATAAGTTCAAGAAATCATAGCACTCGATAACTGTAAACTGATGATGTATTATATAGTTGAAATGTGCTAAGAGTAGATTTTAAAAATAATTATGTGAAGTAATACAAATGTTGATTAGCTCGTTTTGACCATTCCTTGGCATATACAAATATAAAATGCAAATATAAAAATTATTATATGAAGTAATACAGATGTTGATTAGCTTGTTTTGTCCATCCCTTGCCATATACAAATATAAAACAATAGCTGGGTGTGGTGGCACACACCTTTAATCTGAGAACTTGGCAAGCAGAGGTAGTAGGCAAATCTCTTGTGAGTTTGAGCCAGCCTGGTCTACAAAGTGAGTATAGGTCAGCCAGAGCTCTTGTTATACAGTGAAACACTGTCTCTAAGACCACACACACACACTTTTAGTTAAATTTTTAAAATTTAAGATATCAAATCCATCAACAGTGTAGGGCAGCAGTCACTGAAGAAAGCCATGATTTTTCAAACCCTACAAGCAAAGGCGAGCCTGGCAATCCCAGCTGTTCAGGAGGCTGATGCAGGAGGATGTAAGTACAAGGCCAGCCTAGGCAACTTAGGAGACTCTTATCTCAAAATAAAAAAGTGCTCCAAAAAAGAGGGTTGTGGATGCAGCCCAGTGACAGAGTACTGGCTTAGCACGGGCAAGGACCTTCCTGGGTACAATCCCCAGTACTGCAAAAGGAAGTGAAACAAACAAAACTTAATGTACAATATAGTCCATGAACACTTTTCAAACATACCTTTTAGTCAAAAAGCAGACGAAGTAACTTCTATGCAATGAGTGGGATAAAGCTTAGCAATGAGGCAGTAGGAAAATCCCAGAGTAGAGTGTAAGAGCTACAAATCAGCCCTACTTCCCAAAATGCAACCTGTCCCTACAATGCATTTCTTCTCTTATTCACAACATTTAATGTGGCATGGCACTGTGGCTAGAGCCCTTAGCTGTGACCATTATTTCATACCTTTCTGTGCATCTAAGACCCGTCCCAAAATTTCATGGATTTTCTAGTATTCCAATAAAAAAAAACCCAACAACATCTCTAATGTTGAAAAACACCTAGAGGCACAGTCTCTGAGTTCCCTTATGCTCGTGCTCCTCCCCACCCCACCCCCAGAGGTGCATAGAGCTGCATCTCAGTGCACAAATACAAATCCTTTATTCTGTGTGATTAGTCAGAGACCCGACCCATGCAGAACCAATCATGTTGTCTTTCCTAGGAATCTGAAGCTGAGATCCACAGTTACCCGTGCTTTGAAGTAAGAACATGTAATCAAGGGTGGAGAGGATACACACTGGGCACATTTGAGGATATGCATGCAGAGGCTGACAGCCAGCATGCTTCTCAGCACAAGGCAGTGCATGGATATGCACAGAAAACCAGACACATCTCCCAGAGCTGCACCTGCTACCCAGAACCTAATTATCTGCTTGCCCCAGTTGTGGAGTTCCACGTCTCTCCCACTGGAACACCACAGGCAAGCTCATGACCATCTTGGCCTTCTCTTCCCAAATCCCCTTCAGTATCCCACCAGTCCCTTTAGAAAGGAAAGCTCGAAGGAGGAAGCACTCATTCAGCCTGCATACCTCAGGTCTGCCAATGCTTCTGCGCACCCGTGCTCCAACCCCCTCTGGCTGCTCCCGGCTGAGCACTGAGAGAGTAACCTTTTTAGAGGACGCCATCTTGAAGTTTATAAAGAAAGTTCTGGTGTTGAGCTGTACAGGATAGAGGGAAAGAAGAAAACAAAAGACAACAACAACAACAAAAGAAATCACAATGGATGAAATATCTACACATTATAAACTAAGGATATTAACATTAGACTGGCCTCAAATCCTAACAGTCGTAGTTTACTGACTAGAAACAGGGCCTAGATTAGGTGATTTATAAAAACACAGTGGTGGAGAACATGTGTTAGTATTTATGAGGTACCTGGAACCCCATTATTAGCAGTTACCTCTTGGAATCCTGCAGTCATCTTGTCCAAAGGTTAGCAATAGCAACTCTTTGGAAGAACTCAATGGGAATATCTAAAGAGCATGTCGTATGCTTGCCTTCAGTGGCATACATATCTTGACTTCCTCACACCGTGCACTCACCCTTCAGTAGCTACCCCATGAGGTGAGGTAGAAGATGGAAGTGAGGGGTTTTTTGGTGACACTGGAAGCAAAGGGAAAAAAAAAACTAGAGGTATGTGACTCTCCCCAGAGTATGATGATGCTGGCAGTGAAGGAGAGCTTCAGGGGCCACTAAATTCAAATACCCATCTATCTCTAAAGCCCATGGCCATTTTTACAAATTCATCTCTTAATAATATTAAGCATGTTTACAATGCAGTTTCATATCATAGCAACCCTTCATTCCCCTTCCAACTCCTTTCAGACCCTCCCCCCCCCACCGCACCACATCTCACTCCCAACATAAGCTTGTATTTTCCATAGCCTACTAAGGCCAAGTGGTGCTGTCCTTATATGTATGGTGTGTCGGGTCATCTGCTGAAGCATGGGCATCCTAATAGGGGTCACTTCCTTAAAGAGAACTGACACTCCCTACCCCAACAGCTTCCAACTGCCAACGTTCCTCAGTCAGGGGGTGGTACTTCATGAAACCTTCTCCCATCTGTGTTGGAATTCTAACTGACTTAATCTTATGTAGGTCTTGTGCAGGTAACATTTTAGGCAGGAGATCTTTGAACTTCCTAATAAAGTCCTCTAAAGCACAGACAAACCATGTATGAACTACCCCAGGCAATGGAACTCATGATTCAGGAGCAACCCGTATACTACATGTATTATTCAAAAGTCTTCCATTATTGATTGAAGTCTAAGTCCTACCCACAAATACAATCAACCTCCTTTCTAACTTTCTAAGGTGTTTGCAGACAAGTACTCCAGAGCCCCTGATCTGATCACCACATGAACTCTAACCAGCCCTTCGAAGATTCCTTGCTGTAACCAAGAGAAGCACTGTAACAACATGCAGATTCGGGAACTGGACACCTTAGATTTATAGCTCAGTTTTGCCACATTCCAGGATGCCATCACTTAGGATGGTCTGTGTCTCAGCTTTTCCATCTATAAAATGGAATTAAGAAATATCTACCTCGAAGGATGCAAATAGGGCTATGAGAAAAGTGAGCTGCTGTTCTTTATAGGTACTCAAGATAGGAGCACCTCCCGTCTGTGAAGGCAGATCCTGAAACGAATCCTCCGAAGCAGACAAACAATATGTATCTATTGGGCTATGAAATGTGGGGCACAGAAATGAATGTCTGAGTACAGACCCGTAATCATCCACACATAAGCAACTAGTAAGTAGTTTTGCCTCCACCTAATTTTTCTGGCTTCCTCCAGACTCCCACATTTAGACCCTATACACAGGAGCAAGGATGAAGCGGTTAGCTAATTGCAATGTGTTGCCAGGAAGAGAGCCAAGCTAGCATCCCTTTCGCCAAATTTCGGTAGCTAGTTAAGCATTTCCCTCCCTCGGCTCCCTAGGAGCCTGTAGTGGGCTGGAAAGACAGCATCCTGAAAACTGGCACGGGCATCCCTCCCACCCCCAACAAACACACACGCACATCACTCTCACGGGGGCTGAGATCCCCAGGCCACTCACTCGGCAGTAGCGCAGGCCCGGGAGGGAGGCCACGGCCGACGGTGCCTAGACTCCACAGCCGCAGGGACACAGCGCAGGGAGGACAGGTTTGCAGAGCGCCTGCTGTCAGTCAGCGTGACTCAGCGCTTTGTTGCGGGCCTCCAGGAGGCGGGAGTCTCTAGATCTCAGGGGCCTTGGACCCGGTGACACACTGTTTATTTACCCTGGGTTGGGATTCTCTGACTCCGCCCTATGCCTCGCTGGATCTGCCTTTTGAGCATTGGCCCAAAAAGTGATGCGCACCCCGGGCCTCTTGGGGGCGCGCTGCCCGCCTCCCAGGAATGTGTGGAACACTCTGGTGTCCTGCAAACTCTTAGAAACTCCTGGAAAACCTGCTCTCTCTCTCTCTCTCTCTCTCTCCTCTCTCTCTCTCTCTCTCTCTCCTCTCTCTCTCTCTCTCTCTCTCTCAAGTCATCTTGTCACCCAACGCTTTGGCTGTATGAGCAAGAATGTCTCTCATAAATAAACAGCTTCTTGCTGTTTGCCAATGAGAATGGGGCAGAAGCAGAGCAGGCGTTCGAGAGCCAAAGCGTCTCTGTTCCTGCTGAAAGAGAAGGCACACTCTAAAAGGGAAACATAGAATTAAGAGCTTGAATTTTGTTGGGATTCAAGAGAAGGCCTTGGAGAATTGCCCTCAGGAGGCTGTGAGGGTGTGTACACAGCCAGGAAGCAATTTAGTTTTCTTAGGACTTTTAATCAAAGGACAGGCTACCATACGCAATGTTCTTTAAACACCCGGAAGTTCATTGTCTTTTCTTGGAAAAACAGTGAACATGATGCCTCTAAAATGAGCCTGGGAAACTGTCGGAAAAGGAATAAATGGTAAATGTCTTTTTACTTTCCAGCTGTGTGGGTCTTCCGTGGAGACTGCTCCTGTTTGCTTTTGTAGCCAGAAAGCAGCCATAGACAATGCCTGCTGAGTGTGGTTACGTTTTAATAAAAATTTTATTATGGATAATGAAATTTGAATTAATAAGATTATATTGTGAATTCATGCAGTTTTCACCTGTCATGAAATAGTCTTCTTTTGACTTTATATTTCAGCTGTTATTTTGAGGCATGGTTCCACATATCCTAGGCTAGCTTTAGCACCCTAATAGTCAAGGACAACTTTGAACTTCTGATTCTCCTTCCCACAGTTGCCAAGTGTTAGGATTAGAGTGAAGCATTCACCACCACGCCCAGTTTTATATGGTACTAGAGACATGCTAGGCAAGTACTCTACCAACTGAGCTATATCCCCAGCCCCTTCAATCTCAAAATATGAAAAAGCATTCTTACCTTTCAGACTACATGAAAGTAGATATGGGCTGTGTATTCATTTGGGTGGCATGCTTAGTTTGCAAATTCCTGCTGTAAAAGAATAGGGAAGCAGAAGAACAAAGGCTTTTCCCTGGTGCTCAACTGGGCAGAACACACTAAAATGGGAACACTACCGAGGAAAATAGCATGGCCTTTGTATAAAGATGACATGCAAATTCATGAAGTTGCTCGCCCCCCCCCCCCATTCATGGCCACACTTGAGTGTATCTAGTCTTTTCTTGAAATGGCTGTCTTCCTTAATGCCCATACCCAAATCTGTATTAAAAATGCATTCACAATAAGTTCTGTTTTTTTAACTCTTATCCCTGAGCTTTTATATCAGTGGGGCTCAAACTGACTCTTCCTACCTTCAGTGATTCCAGACCAACTGAGATTATGCACATGAACATCAAACTGCCATGGACTAATAAGGTACTGGGACTTACCATTTGTAATTATCTTTGAAATGGTTTCCACATAAAACAAAAGTATGAACACCCTGCCTGGCACATTGCAGACCATATAAATAAATTGTCGCTGGGCAGTGGTGGCATATGCCTTTAATCCTAGCACTTGGGAGGCAGAGGCAGGCAGATTTCTGAGTTCGAGGCCAGTCTGGTCTACAGAGTGAGCTCAAGGACAGCCAAGACTATACAGAGAAACCCTGTCTCGAAAAACAAAAAAGAAAAAAGAAAATAAATAAATTGTCTTGTATTCCCTCAACCAGTCCAACATTCATCCAGGTGCCTGGGCTTGAAGTGCAAGCTTTGCCCTCACACTTTCAACATAAAAGCCTGTAGATTCTGAGTTCTAATGTCTCTCAGTACATCCAAACCTCCCCATTCTGAAGGTCTCTATCCATCTTCCCTAATCACCACCCACTCCCCCTGCCTTCAGATTCAGCACTGGCCAAACCATGTCATGTCCCAAGTGTCAAGCAAATAGAAAACAAATGCCTGAAACCCTCAGTGGCTTCTCACTGCTTAGTAGAAAGTTCTTTGATGTCTTTGAACTGTCCTCATTCCCTAACCTGCTTGTGTGGCAGTGGGGAGGGGTGAGGACACATACACACCCATCTCTTGTTTGCCATGCCTATCTAGAATTTTCTTTACTTCACTTTCACTTCACCTTTGGCTCTTAGTTTCTATCTCATGCTGTCTGGACAACCTATGTTAATTATTTCCTCAAGTCTAGGAGGACTTTTGACCTGGAAATCACCTATATATTGTTCTCTAAGGCCATTTTTCAACTTGTGGAAGATCCCATTTTCCTACAATGGGCTTAACAGTAGCCTCTACCTTACAAGTTCGTTCTGAAACATGACTCTGACACTCCATTAATATGCCGTTTATGCCTCTTATTCTTGGGTCTGTGTAGAGCTTGTGGTTACCGTGACCAAGTCAATGTGCTGTTTCTAAGGGAACTCTGAAATGACCTGGCAGGTGCCACATCCTGCTTCATGGAAACCAGCTGCTCCTTATGAGCGATGTCACCATTTTGCAAGAATCTCATGTTCTATAAAGAAGAGGCCTTAGAGGGAGACATACCCTGAAAAGAAATGAAGCACAAAACACAAACCACCTTGAAAATGGATCTTCTAGCCCCAGCTGTACCAGCCAAAGCCAAATGGATACAATCTGAACACACACGCAACAGTGTTCCTTCCAACTTCCTGATCCACAAAATTCTAAGTAAAGTCAAGTGTCTTTAAGGTACACCATTTCAGTGTAGTTTATTTTAAAAAGGAAACATGAAAAAAAGTTTCATGTCATAGGAGAAAAGAAGTAGATTTTCAAAATGTTCCAGGCTAGTGACAAACTTTGCACTATGTCCATTTAATTAATCACCAAGACAATATCAAAACAAGCCATTATTATACTGGGATCTAGAGGATAATGCTTACATCCTACTATTGGCCATAGTAGATGCCTACAAAATACATATGTGCAGGCGAAATGGCTCCTAGGTTACAAATAGCATTCCATGATAAAAAAATTTCAGAGAAAATGGCAATGGCCTTGGTGATATTTCAGCAAACACTGTTTTGGATATTTCTCTGGAATTCTAAATGTGCTCCACCTCTGCATCCAGAAAAGGCAATGATAGGTCTCAAAGTAGAAGACAAGAGCAGGCGCGCCTGTAGTTACGGCAGAGCAGAGAAATTCTGTTGTAGGTCTTTCAGAAGAGAGAAGGAGAGGGAGAGACAGAGACAGAGAAACAGAGAACACTTCTCAAAATCTAGAAGGCTAAAACCGAAATACAGTGGTGGGAGAGGGAAGAAATTTTACAAATGGAGTAGGGGCCATACAGTGTTCCACTGTGAAAGGGTCCATCTTAGGGGTGAGAAATGTACCCTGTACATTTGAACTCAGAGCCTTCTTCAAGCCTTCATTTGCAATGAGATGAGGATGTGGAGCAGGCAGCTGAATATGTGACCATCAGTCACCTTTAAAATCCTGAGTAACACAAAAGAAACCTTTATGCTGACATGGCAAAGAGCAAAGCCTTTCTTAAATGACTCCACAACTATAATCTTTAAAGACACCCATATTGTCAACACATATTTGTCTGTATCCACCCCACTAGTGTGTCTGTGTGTGTGTGTGTGTGTGTGTGTGTGTGTGTTGTGTGTGTGTGTCTGGCAGGCCTCACCCTTCTCCGTTCCCCTCTGTCTTGCAAAAAGAAAAAAAAGTTAAACTACATTCTTAAAGCTAGTCTAGTCACCAAGGTCTATTCCCTAATTTATCCACTTCTTCCTCCTCAGGCTGACTGCCAAGATCTAGCTATCAAGTATTAAAGTCCAGCAATCAAAAGCCCCCTTTGGCTCACCTAATTAACATGTCCAATTAAAATTAATCACCTCATCCTAACACAGGGTTTCCCTTTGTACATTTATAAAATGCCATTTTTCTATAGGCCATGTCTGTCTCCTCTCATCCAGAGACTGTCCTTTGTCCTCTAAAACAAACACCCCTCCCCCTTTCCCTGTTCCCTTTCCCCTTCTATTCCTGTCTTTGTCTCTTATTCCCTGCCCTCTGTTCCTCTGGGGCAAATAAATCTCTTTTGTGCTGAGGACTTGGTCTTTGGGGTCCTGGGCCAATAATGATATCTAACAGTTTCAGGTCCTCAAACTCACTATGCAGCCACGGATGGCTTTGAATTCTGATCCTCCTGAGTACAGAGATCACAGTCTTGGAACAGCATGCTTGCTTGATGCAGTGCTAGGGATCAAGCTCCAGGCTTTGTACATGTGAGGCAAGCACTCTCCCAAATGAGCTATAAATCCTAGTCTTTCATTCAATATCTTGATTTTCATCTTTATAACACTGAATGTCTTTCCAAATGTATTATTTCATACAAGTATATGGTCACCTTAAACACACCATCATTTGTAGTTATTTTCCTTTATAAGACATCAACTCAAATGTTCTTGTTTGTAGATTTTGATAAATTGCTTTCCAGGGAAATATAGCTGCTATTCATTAAAGAGTCAATATCTCTGGAATATTCCATATTAGAAATTCAGAGTCAATAACCCAGAAAATCACTTGGCTCCAAGTCAAAATCTAGTTCACGGATATAAGAGTCAGCATTTTGCTGTGCAGTTGAAGATATTCAGTTACATCCAGAGAAGGTGGGTACATAAGACTCCCACCTCCTCCTGGTTGAGAATGTCTTTCACAGATGTTCTAACCCAGAAGCTATAGTTATTATGTTCCTTTCTGCCTTCTCTTTGGGGCTCTGGCAAAAATCCCAGAAAAGAGCAACTTAGGACCCCCTCTTCAGAGACGCAGAACATTCCTAGAATCCACCACAAGCAAAAGATTCTTGGCCCTAAAAGGCTGATTCATGTCGGAACTAGAGAAGTAGGGAAATGCAGGTGACTGATTCCTCTAATACTTACTTTAATTACCCTGATAACCTTTATCAGCTTTCAATTTTTGTAAAACACATCTTCTGACCAAAAGAAGACAGCTTTGTGGACCACAGCATTGAAGCAAATCTAATTTTAATTTAAATCTAATTTAATTTAAATCTAAGTTAATTCAAATCTAATTTTAATAATTTCTAACTAATATTAAGTCAGCCGAGCTGCTTATGAATGGCATGTACTGATGTCTACAACTTACCTTGAAGGTACTATTAGCAAGAACAACAATAATGTGATTGATGGGCAAATGACAAATTCTATGTCAAGAGAATGTTAGTTGTATGATATTGGGGTTGGTGTATGGGTGTTGTCACTTCTTTTAACATCTCTCTATGCTATTTTTTGTGATAAGATTTTGTTTAACAAGTATTAAAAATAAAATGGAAGAGAAAACTGGAAAGTATCCATAAAGTTATTCCTTTTTGACTACGTTCTTTGCTCCCAACTCTAGTACATGGTTTAGTATCTGTGCAATACAGCTGCTAAATCCAAGTCCAAGCGATAAGGTCATTCCTGCAGCTAGCACGACTCCTATGTAACATGATTTAGCAAATTTTGTTTGTGGGGAAAAAAAAGCCAGATAGTGAACTCCTGAGATTTTATAGGCATAAGTTGGTCATAATTGCTCACCTCTGCCATTACATAGGAAAATCAATCACCCTCAACAATACACAGATACACAATTGCTCTATTCTGGTTTTCTTTTGAGAAAACAGGTGGGGCTGACTCATTTTTCTGACTGTTTCTAGATTTCAAATCCTTACGTTCCATCAAAGAACTGGGGGAAACATGACTGAACCTCACCAGCTTTTGTAAAGTAAAGGCATCATAGGTATTTAAAAAGGTTATAACGAAGTGAGAAAACAGACCTTTATTCAAACACTCCACACACCCATCTGTTTTCACAAGGAACAAGGTTATTTTTTTGCCACTGAACTCAAGATTTGGTAAGTAAACATCTTTGGGAGAGGTGATGTATTCATCTTAATTTCCAGGGAGTTGAACCATTCAGGTCAGATCGCAACATCTAAGCAGGTTGTTTTAATAGCAAAACAAACAAAAACCAAAAAACAAACAAACAAAAACAAAAACAAACAAACAAAAAATCCCATGTACCAGGCTACTGAGTGATACTCCCAAGAAACACCTACCCATACCAGAAAGCTTGGGCAACAAGAAACTTGTTAGGGCCCTTGTAGATTTACACTTTAGTCAATAGCAATTATGCATTATGTCATAAGAGAACGAATACTACTGGAGAGGGGAAGGAGAGGAGAAAAGAGTAAGAGCGACTGGGCATGCTGGGTCAGGGTCCCCCAAGTATTGAACTGGGTGGTCAAGAGAAGGCTCATTAGTAACAGGCCATGTTGAAGCAAGTCAGGCAAGTGAGGCAATGAGCTAGGCAGATTTCTGGGACAGTTACTCATTAGAGGATACAATCAATGCAAAGACCATGGGGCAGATGGTTCTCAATGAATAGCCAATAAGCCAGTCTTAGAAGTTAGTAAAATGAGATAGTGTACTGAGATGATGTAAGAGATAATCCAGGGAACCAGAAGATGGCAAGTATTGAGGGACTGAGAACAGAGAATGATGAGATTTGACTTACATTTGTTCATTAATCCATTCAGTACTTTCTGGAATGTAACCTAGGCTCTTGTGCATACTAGGCCAAGCATTCTACCACCTAACTACACCCTGTATCAGTAGTGGAGTTTTGCAACAGTCTTTTATAGCCTAGGCTGGCCTGGAATTCTCAACATAGCCAAGCTGATACTGAATTTGTGAGAGATAAGTCCAATTTAGACCAAGAAGTAGCAGCAGAGATGTTGAAAAGTGATCAATTTTTGGGTACATTTAGAATATAGTGCTAGCTATGGTTCATAAAAGATTGAGCCCTGAGTTTGTAAGGAAACAAGGAGTCCATCTTGGTTGGTCTGACCCAGTGGACAGACAGCTATTATTAACTGAGGAGGGGAAGACTATAGGAGGGGGTAGTTGGAGAGATTAATCAGGAAGTCTGCTTTCAACATGTTAAATGTGACATATTCACTAGATATCCCAAATAGAGATAGACACATTAGCCATGGAATAACAGTCTCTGGAATCCAGGGAGACTTGGCTAAAATAATCATTTAAAATAATAAGTTAGAGATAAATGATTCCTCCTAGCTGGTTAGCATTCATAACAGTAGAAGACAATGTTCAGGTTACTGCAGGAAAATGCTATCAGTGGTCTTACCAAGATGTGGGCTCATGTCTTATAAGGCAAACCTTCTAGGCAACATAGGCTGCTGGTACAATAGTGGAAAGACTGTTTGTGGGATCCCCAGATACTTCTGCTTGTCTTTGAGGTTCAACTCCATGGCAAGGAATACTTGACTAGAACTAAAAACTTGGTCAAAAGTTTGGCTGGGGAGGTCACAGGCCCTAGTGGAGAGTCTACTATCATTTTGATAAACAGATATGTAGCTAAATTGTCCTCTAAATATTTCTTTGTACCCATAAATTAGTGTTTCTCTTAATCTGGGTCAGAGAAATTTCTTCTTGCAGTGGGTGACAGTTAAGGTAGAGGTTCATTAGAACTGCTCAACGTGCTGAGAATAAATGTTTGCAGTGCTCATCCCTATAATGGGACAGCTATGCTCTATATTATTCCTTGCAAGAACCAGAGAGCAGCCCAGAAGAGGGACCAGAGATCCTGAGAGCCAGAGGATGGAGATGAGGACTGTGAAACCCCGTCTTCCAGATGTGGCATGGCTGTTGCAATCATGAACTCCAGGCAGCTGTGACCCCTACACATAAACAAAAGTAGAAGTGGGGGCTAGTTGGGAGGAAAGGAGTCAGCAAGAGTAGGAGAAGGAAGAGAGGGGTGGGCATGGCAAAATATATTACATACTTGTATAAAATTATCAAAAGTTTAAGCATAAGTCAAATAAAAAGTTTAGAGACAGGGTCTCACTATGTAGCCCTGGCTGGCCTCAAACTGCTATTTAGACCAAGCTGGTCTTGACCTCAAAGAGATCCACCTGTTTCTACTTCCCTAATGCTGAAAATGATAGAGGCCAGCCATTAACCTGAAGGATCCTCTCTCTCTCCTTCCTTCCTTCCTTCCTCTCTCTCTCTCTCTTCTTCCTTCCCTCTCTTTCTCTCTCTCCTCTTGCTTTTTCCTACCTCCATTCTTCCTTTTTCTTCTCTCTCTTCTCCCTCTTTCCCCCTCCAATCTCCCTTTCTTTGCTTCATTTGTAGTGGATTCAAGACTATACATGTAAGGGAACAAGCCTCTTCACATCATGAAGTCAAATCCCATGGTGTGCCCCTTTAACTGTTGCTTGCTAAAGGCTTGAACAAAAAAAAAAATATATCCAGAAAGTCCAAAGGGTCTCACCTGCCAAAGGACATAATAAAGACTATAATTTGAGTCAATTACATCATGTAATTGAAATCAAAAGTTAGGAGTTAACTGAAACCATGGAAAATACAGAGCCAAAGAAAGATTCAGGAGAAATAGCAGGGAAGAGAATCACTAGAAGAAGGAAACAAATCTGTGGCATTTTGACTTAGAGGAAACCACTCCTCCTTGCTGCCTTTGAATGGAAATCCCAGGAGATTGTACCCAGGTGTTTCCATGGCAATACCACCCCTTCCTTCCCCTCCTCTAAGTTATTCTTATTCCAAAATCTATCTACTATGTTAGCACATATAAGGCATGAAGAAAATATGAATTGCCATACGGAAAGAAGTGCAGAATTAAACCACTTTACCAGGTTGTTAGGTCTGAGCTCTATCCCTGTCATATCTCCAGCCTCTACCAGAATGATCAGCGCACGGCAGACTCTCAATATTTGAACAACTCAAAGAGTAGCAGCAATGCTAATCCTCCCTCTGCTCAAAAGAATGCTTGTTGGAAAGTCAGGGATTTAGTCTCCATTGCTCACATAAGGCATTGTATGATCACATCATACATGCTTATAGACACATTAACATGCGCACCAGTTAATAAACTAATGCAGTATGTTAATGCATACTAAAAGATTGATTTTCTTGCACCTTACAGCTGAGTCTAAAATATGGCATCAGAGGTGCTGGAGAGATGTCTCAGAGGTTCAGGGCACTGGCTGCTCTCTTGGAGAACCCAGGTTTGATCCCCAGCACCCACGTAGTGACTCATAACTGTCTATAACTCCAGTGCTAAGGTATCTGACACCCTTTTCTGGCCTCTGAGGGTCCACTGTATGCATGTGCTGCACAGACACGCACTCAGGGGAAAAAAGCCATACACATAAAATAATAAGTAATAACAATAGTGATACATTTTTTAATGCTGTTAAATTTATTGTACATGACCAGCCATCATGACCAGAGAAAATAGTGGATAAGAAGAGCCAAATACCAAGATGTGGTCAACTGGCAGTCACACTTTTTCTTGGTGATATTGCTGCAGCATACATTAGCAAAACCAGTCTTGTTCCCATTTTTAGACCCATTTCTTTGACATAAATTAACTCATTTCCTGTAGGCTGAGGCACGGCCCGGATGGTAGAATTTCTGCTGGTCTTTGAATTCTTCCAGTGTTCTGATAGCAGGCTTGAGTATGGCAGTGGAAGAGGTGTTTGTAGATCCAGGTCCCACCAGCCACTGTTTCCATGCAGGAACCACAGCTCCTTTCTTTAGCTAGGTTTGGCCTCAGAAGAAGAGGGTTTGCTTGGCTTGCTGGCTGACTCCAGTTTTTAACCATTTTCAGAGGGAGACATTATATTGGGTCCCATATTTACTGACTATTGCAAACGTGGATATGTGCACCTTCAGGGGTGTAGTTCTTATTCTGGGGCCTCCCTTTGTCCAAGTGCTGGTTTGAAGTTTTCATTGCTTATTCTCTGTGCCCTTTGGCATTACCTAATGATTTCCTGACTCTGGCCACTGTTCGAGAAGTCAACGTCAGAAGTCGGGTTTCACCAAGATATTTTCTTGTCCTTTCCAGCACAAAGCTCTAGAAACAAAGACAGGGTTATCACATGTCCCCAAGAGCTGCCTGGGAAAAGCAGGAGCTGCAGTTATCAGTATTAGAGCCTTTCTGAAATATGCTTTTGTCCCTGTGTTCACTGCATTCAATCACATCAACAAGTGTTGGCTAAGTGTTGAGCGCGGTTTCCTGTGGGATTGTGTAAGGCTCTGCAGGACAATAAATGCTTTGGGGGCACTGAGTCGTACAGCCATTTCTGACCCAACAGCCAGAAAAAATGTGACACAATTCACTGCTGCCGGAGAGAGGACAGCCCGAGCTTGAGTTCTTGCAGGAGCAGCTTCACCGTGGTGGACCCCAGGGAGACAGAACTAGCCTAAATGGTGCGTTCAAGTGGCCTGCGACTACGCGGCATCATATCTTACAGAATAGGTTCAGACACAGATGTTGTGGGGCCTGGAGGTTTTAAATTCTGAAAAGCCCATCTCAGGGGAAAAAACTCACAAAATTATAAATACAGAGATGTTGGGCTGCCCCTGGGACTTGAAAGGGAGCTTGTAATTTGAAGACCAGAAGCTTAAATTGCTACAGTTTCACTGTGAATTCTTCACCTTGCTCAAACTCTCACTCTGAGAGTCTGCCTGGTTGGGTGCCTAGCACAGCAGGCTGGATGTAGCTTTGTGCTCTTTCCTCTGCTGATTTTCTCCACACGCTTTTTTCTGTATTGCCCTGGCAATGACATTGCTCATTGTCTCTATAACTGCTCGCAAAACAAACAAACGAACAACAACAAAAATAAAAACAAGAGCTTTTAGATGTAACTTCCTTTCTTTATCTTTTTATCATGCTTTTTTTTTAGCTACAAATGTTTGGTTTTCTGTTCCTGAACTCTCCGTAAACCAGAAATCAAGAATGTTCATGATGAAAAGAGAGATGTAGGAGACAAATGATACATTTGGTTCCCACGGACATAGAATTCGAGTTCTTGCTAGCTAAGATGATTTCACTGGACTTTAAAAAACTACTGCAAATAAATCCTGGTTTCTGTCAGTTCTCAAGAATCACCAGAGTCAGCTGCGCTCTTTACAGTCTTAATTTACTCTTTGATAAGTTTATACACGGATGCAAAATATTTTTCATCAAGTGTTTATTTAGTTCAGCTCCAGTTTCCTCTCACTCCCTTGGAATCTGCTCTTCGTCTGAACAAGTCTCCTTTCTACTGTGTTTTTACCTACCGTGTTTACTCAAGGTTGCTTGCATGAGTGTGGGTACTGGGTTCTTTACTAGAGCAGTATATGAGTGAAGAGTATGCTTTCTAAGCAGCTACAGGAGGTAATCATGCTATCGGACCATGAACCACCCTTAGAGTCACTTCCAAGTATGTGTTTGGGTAAGTATTTATGGTGGTACAGATACATTATCCAAAGGGGCTGATTCAACCTGATTTGAAGGTTAACTAGTCCCCAAGAGAGCTGGTAACAAACTTAAGGAACAGGTGCTTGTTGACTTGAGAATACATAAAGAGCTTGGAGGCTGGATATGAGAAAGGAAAAATTATCTTTGAGGCACACATCATTGTCTTCTATCTTCTGTCTTCGCTGTGGTCTATTTTTCAATGTAACTATAGAGTGTTGTGTCGAAGCCTTATCTCCTAGGGTGCTGGGCAGGGCACTGCCATTTTCTCATGACTTCTCAAAACCCTTCAAGGCAGTTATTGTTTTTACTCCATTTACAGATGAGGAAGCTGAAGTTTAGCAGGGTTAGGTAATATGTCAGGTTGCAGAGAGACAGAGAAAGATTTGAACCTATTCGTATGTGATACTTTTGTCTATACCAATCCACATCTAAAGTGCAATAGATGCTAAGCCAATGCTAGCTGATATATTTACCACGTTTTACTTTTCTGATGAATATATCCAGAGGGAGTGGGGGGGGAGGAAGGCCAAAAGGAAGAGGTTGCTCAAAATAAGAAAAGGTGGTTTAGAAATCTTCTAGGAGGCACAGAACACGAATCTTATGTGCAAAGCCAATGATCTCCCACAGAAGTAGCACTGGAATTTTCTCTTGGTGAGAATAAAGTTTGCCTTGTTTTCATAAGCTTATCTCAGAGCAGTCAACGTTTGGTCTTCCAAAATGCTAAGGATGTGAGTGTTGACATTAGTTTTTCTGTCTATCTTGTGCCAAGATCAACTGTAACTCCCTGACCTGCACAGTATCGTGTGAAATAGGGACTTGTTGGGTCTACAGAGCTGAAAGCCAGCACCAGAAGCTTTGTTCAGCCACTGTGCCTGATTCTGAATTGTACTTCTTGTTCTTGCTTAAAGCTTACCCTTGTATTATGTTCAGTTGTTTAGCAGAAGAATAAACAGGGCCAACTTTGGGCAAATATTTGACTATTTAAGTTGTCACAGGAATCTCCAATTTCTTTTTCAGACCCCTGCCCAATCTTCATTTAGAGTACCTCCTTTCTCCTGACTAGTCTTCCTGCATATCCAATACATTTATCACTTTAATACTTTAGCACCAATCAATCAAAATCTATAGCTAAATGACATGTAAAAAAAAGACAATAAAACAAGAAAAGGGTAAGAAAGTGCTGCCTCAGCTCTCCCTTTTAAAGAACAAAGCCTTAAAAACCATCTTGAACTATTCAGGGAAGAGGTTTCTGATACCAGAGCTACTGACTGGGCCCATTTAATGCATCTCATCTCCTGTCTCCAGCTCCCACCTTCTTCACTACCTGCCATTTACTCCCACTTTTAAGGCTGTATATTTTTAGCACTATTCAAAATATGCATTATAATTCACCTACGGTGTCTGTGTTTCTGAAGCCAGGGATAAAATACAGGGTCTTGTACATGATTGACAAGCATTCTTTACTTTCGTGCTGTACCCTACCCATGCCTGGAGTTTTACTATCTAACACTGTATTGAAGCATCCTGCTGAACGACTATTTTCAAATCACATCTTTCTGAGAGTTCCCTTGTAAAGGTTCCTTGCACAGGTCATATTAGACCCATATTTATACCTAATTCCCTCAACAGTGTGCCTTATTAAGCTGGAAGTAGTTTTGGTTGAACATAGAGATCACTCTCATATGTGAGTCTCTCTGGATTTCTCTGTCTGCCTCTCTGCCTCTCTGCCTCTCTGCCTCTCTGCCTCTCTGCCTCTCTGCCTCTCTGCCTCTCTGCCTCTCTGCCTCTCTACCTCTCTGTCTCTCTGTCTCTCTCTCTCTCTCTCTCTCTCTCTCTCTCTCTCTCTCTCTCTCTCTTTCTCTGTTTGTGTGTGTGTGTGTGCCTGTGTGTCTGTGTCTGTGTGTTTCCCTCTCTTTGATACAGGATCTCACTGTGTAGTCTTGGCTGGTCTGGACCTCAGAATATAGACCAGGCTGGCCTTGAATTCATAAAGATCCTCCTGCTTCTGCTTCCTGAGTACTGGAATTAAAGGCATGTGCCACCATGCCCAGTTATTTCTGAGTATGTCCAGTGCCATAGTATGAACTCATCTAAGGTGAGACAGCCAGAGCTACTCCCTGGGCTATTAGATCACTACTTTGTGTAGTTTTAGCAAAGTTTCTTAGGATGTTAAGGTTCAGTATATCATTAGTAAAAAGTTACTCCAAGCTTTTACACTCTATGGCTGTTTTCATGTGTTTAGGTTAGAGTCTTCTCAGGTTTAGATCACATAGTGGCCATGTTGTTTTTTGTCACTGGTATCTTGGTCAAGAATGTGGACTTTAGAGCTGAGTGACCAGAATTCAAATACCAACTCCAACACATTAGCAGTGTGACTTGGTGTTCTATACAGTTCTGAAAATGATCTTCAATAGCTGTACTTTCAGTTTCAAATAAGTGTTGGGTTTTTTTGTTGTTCGTTGTTTTGTTTTTGTTTTTCAAGACAGGGTTCCTCTGTGTAGCCTTAGCTGTCCTGGAACTCACTCTGTAGACCAGGCTGGCCTCAAACTCACAGAGATCTGCTTACCTCTGTCTCCTGAGTGCTAGGATTAAAAGGCTTACAACATCTTGCAAAAACTGACTGAAGTTTCTGATTGAGTCTCTCTTATCAGTGAGCTTCTGGCTTCCCAATTCACACTGCAGGCATTTTTATACCCTGAGATAAACAATAGTAACCTCTGTTGGAAACGGTTGATCTTTTAGCTATTCTGGAAGACATTAGATTTTTGTGGAGTTTGTTTGTTTGTTTGTTTGTTTGTTTGTTTGTTTGTTTGTTTAGGGGTGGGGTATTCCAGGCAGAGTTTTTCTGTGTAGCCTTGGCCATCCTGGAAACCCATCTTATATATGCTTGTTGTCACTCAGGGTCATGGAAAGGTAACTTTTATTTCAGTCACTCAGTGTCAGACACCCTGCCAACTGAAGGTCAAACATCTCAAGGAGAACTGACACATTGTTCTCACTCTCACAAGATCATTTCCTTGTGAATCTTAAATAACCATGATGATTATGAGTCATACCAATGTAACATGTAGCTTTTATATATGTGATTAGTAGCATGATAGTTGCTACTTTCACTGTATTGATTTCTGCCAGAGTTTCTGCCTCCCCTGTGTGTAGTTTAATATGCTTATGGAAATAGGCAGCATGGATTATTTGGTAGGCAAATTGATGGTTTTATTCTATGTGGGTGGTATTATGAGAGTCCAGTCAAATCCCACGCATTCCTGTATGGAAATAGATTCTCGTTTAATACAAACTGGGTTTCGTGTGGCAGCGTACTGTGAAAGGGGCTTCATTTACTCTTACCTTCTGCTGGGACTTCCTTCTGCTAATAGTGAGCAGATCAGACCTTGCAGGTCATTGAACAGGCATGTGAATCAACTGGGGTGCCAGAGGCCCCTTTAACTATTATAATAAGAAGGAGGAGATGTCGCATTTCTAAAAATGAATCCTTATGGAGTATCACTTTCTGTAGCAAGTGGGACCACAGAAGTGCTTTCAGTTTGGACTTCTATTTGGCTGTAAAGAAGAAGGAAATCATGACACGTGCAGAATGAGACCAGAGATCATTTGATTCCATGAAATAAGACAGACTCAGAAGACAAATACCACATTTCTCTTACATGCAAAAATCTAGATTTAACTTTCTCTGTACATGTACGTATAAATGTTCATGTATATGTAGGACATGAGAATAGAAGGGAGACTAAAAAGAAGAGGAGGAGGTCCAAAGGAATCGGGAAACAAAGAGAACTGCAGTAAATGTGCAGGAAAGTAAGAGGTAACATTTAGGGAGGTTAGTTGGGTACAAAAAAAGGAATAAATGTGTGAAATGCCATCATAAAACTCTTTAAGAACAGTTTTGAGGGGTTTTGGGGGGTTGTTGTTGTTTTTATTTGTTTGCTTGGTTGGTTGGTGGGTTTTGGTTTTTTGAGACAGGGTTTCTCTGTGTAGTCCTGGCTGTCCTGGAATTCACTTTGTGTTCAAGCTGGCCTTGAACTCAGAGATTCACCTGCCTTTGCCTCCAGTACACTAAGATTAAAAGTCTGAGCCACCACAACCAACAAATTTATTTTATTTTTAATCATATGTGAGTACAGTGCCCACAAGAGCATGCGTATCAGATACCTCTGGAACGAGAGAAGTCCACAGAGGGGAAAGAAGCAGGTAGACAGAGAAGGGAAGGGCCAAAACTGGACAGAAGCCATGAGAGTTTGTTAGACTATGGCAAAATTGTGACTCGTCAAGACGGGATACTTCAGGTCTGTAAACATACCTGAGAGTCTACCTTAGAGAGTGGAGCCTTGAAGACCTGGCCCTGTGAAGCAAATTTCAGAGACACATGACACCAAATGCTTGGTACACAAGAATCACACATCACAGCATGTGAGCCCACCTTAATGACACTAAGCATGCATGCCTACATTTCTGAAAAGAAAAATAATCTAGGGATATACTCATCTTTTTCTTAGGCCTGCTTGAGTTCTGTATTGTGACTAAGCAAGTATTATGTGTTTTTAAGTGAAAGAAAGCATTCACAAAGGGCAGGATTAACTGAACCATGATGCTAAAACTTGACAAGTTATACCTTGTCTGGAGCAGAAGTCTTGTAAACTATTAGAAATGTATTGTAGAATGTCATTGAAGGCGTCAGAGTTTTCCTTTCTACTTCATACTCTTCCTTCTAGTATATGGAAGATTTCACAATCCTTCTTAATCCTTTCTGTATCATTTCCTCCAGACCCATCTATAATGTGAAGTACATAAAAGCTCAATAAAGATCACAGTATACAAGTCATTGTGCAGTGCTGGGAAAGACTGCCTCTTACCCTGGACATGAAGCCCTGCTTGTTTAAAACACTGCACTGATCAGATCTGCTAAGTTCATAGATGGCATTGATAAATATTGTTTTAGCTGCTCATGTACGAGAAAATTGACAAGAGTTTTTAATGTTTTTTAATGTAGAAAACAAATATGACACAAAAGTGCCTTGCAACTATGCCTACCTAGTGTACCTACTACCCTGTCTTATCACCATGTCCCATGCTACGCTCACAAAAGAATAGATCCCCCTTTTAAAAATTTTTAAAACAATATCCAGAGCCAAAAATATGCAATATTTTCTTCTATTTAATGAATAGAAATGCCTGTGATCTGCCCATAAATCAAGCAATGCTCTTGAGAATAGTTTCAATAGTCATAGTCTTCCGACCTATGTACATAAGTAAAGAGCTGCTTTTCTTAATCCCCACTTTTAGATTCTGTGGTCTATATCAGGAGGAGTGACTAATGCTGATTTATTGAATGCCAGCCTGTGTTTCTTAGTCTCCCTTTCTGTCTACTACCTGCTGTGGTAGGTTCCTCATATTCCTGGGCTAATAGGAAGGGCTGGCTAGTGACTGGCTGGGTTTGCTTCCGTGCGTGCACCTGCTTCTGCACTAAGGGAACAATGTCTGTGCTGGTGCTTCCTGATCAAGAGTGTGAATAAGATGCAAATATTTTCTCTTTTAATGTATGTCCCTGGCATAGTCAGGAGAACATGAGAAATGGCGCCTCAGAGCAGGAACGTACTGCTTACAGCTTGAGAGTTAAAGTTATTATGTAGACTTCAGCTTCACAGAGTCTAAGGTAAGTAAACTTAATTATCTTGAGACCATCAAAGATGGATTAGAACTACTGGGCACTTAATTGCTAATAATGGTATACTCTCACAAAGCTAAGAACATGAGGTCTATCTCTGTGGCCCACGGATTAACAGGACTACTTTTCTTTGTCAGACCTGATACCAGACTAAAACTGTCTGTTTTATTAGACAGAGGGAATTGATGCACTTCTTTTTCTCCCTAAATACTTTCAGTTTTAATGTTTTCCATAATTTGTGACTGAAAAGTATTTCCTTTGTGAGTGTGCTCACTCCGCTGCTCCTTTGCATCTCTTTTGACATTTTTTGGTCATTTTTTTCACCCATCTTTTTCCTGTGATTTAATTTTGATATTGTCAAACATATCTTCATCTTTCATGTCAGAAAACCCAGTTCTGATCCTGGGTGCTGAATGTTCCTCACGATGATACCTATGGTTTGTGGTGATTTGGATAATCCGGCGAAACCACTGGCCACAGGCATGGAAGGAAATCCAGTTATCAGTTACTTAATAGATGGAATGCAGTTTAAAAGATTTTACTATCTCCTATTCAATTCAATAAGTGTGCATAGAGTGTTTCAACAGTGGAGACCATTTAGTTGGGAAGATGGTGCAAACATGCTAACTGTACAATACAGAGTGGGCCATGAGCCAGGGAAGAAGTAATATGCTGTAGAAAAGCTGTATACCTGCAAAACTCAGAACAAAGACAGAAGGAAACTAGGAGGGATTCATGGTCTATTCTATAATCCTAATTCAGCTTTAGATTTAGAAGTTGGCATCTTTATTCTTCCTGGACCTAGTTAGATACTGCAATCATTTCAACTCTTTTCTTTAGGACGACAATATGGATAGTAAATCCATTCTGGAAGAACTGCTTCTCAAAAGGTCACAGCAAAAGAAGAAAATGTCACCAAATAATTACAAGGAGCGGCTTTTTGTTCTAACCAAAGCAAGCCTTTCCTATTATGAATACGACAAAATGGTAAGGTTCTCCTTCTTTGTTTTGTGCTATTTATTGTTCTTCCAACATCTCTACAAAGTCCTTGATTATAATGAAAGAACACCAGCGTTCTTAGCTAAGAGTAAAGATCAACTTGTATTAACATATTACACTGCCTCTCTTTAACCAAAGTATGATGTATCAAGAGACAGGATGGGAAACTACTTATCCATTTCATTAAGACCAATCATAACATGACTTTAACAGTAGTTCTCAGGTAAAGTAATTTGTGTTTCCTGGAAGACATTGGACAATGATTAGAGATATGTCAGCTGTCACAAGTCATTCTGGGGACTGATAGGTAAGCCCTATGAGCATCTGGTAGACAGACACCAAGGATACTACTAAAATACCCTACAGCTCTTCACACCAAAGAGCTACCCATCCTCAAATGTTAATAATAGTGCTGACGGTGAACAATGCTGCCATAAAACAGTAGTGGAAATAATAACATCTCTGTGTAGCTAACAACTGGCGCGTAGGGGAAAACCAAACACCATTAAAACCCAACTTGAAGTGAAGATACTTCATGGTATTAAACCTTGATTTCACGATTAATCACTTGGCAGGGGAATTTCAATAAATATTACACAATTCTCAATATGATTGTTAACTGTCACTCAGATACTTGCCTTTGGAGAAGCATGTGTCCATGTGTTTGGAGTTTAGAAATATGATTGCGAAAGCCATAGAGCAACAGAACGTGCATCTCTGTTGACTTCCGCATCCCTTAGTCCCCTCCAGACGTTAACTTTAGCTGTGTACTTTTCCTGCTCACCATGACACGCCAACCTGATATAGCTTCTGGTTTGCTTTTTGAATTCAGAAAAGAGGAAGCAGGAAAGGATCAATAGAAATTAAGAAAATCAGATGTGTGGAAAAAGTCAACCTTGAGGAGCAGACACCTGTGGAGAGGCAATACCCATTTCAGGTAAACGGGGGGAACACCTGTTTAATATTTTCTATTGTTAGCTCACTGTGCCCAGGAAAATAACCATATTGCAAAATGACCCCTTGAGATATTGATAATGTTTGGAATAGCCCCAAATGTGTGCTGGCAGTCTATCAGAACCCTGCTGGCCAATCTGTTTCTCTCAGAAGCAGGATGAGAGTGTAAGCTACCTGCTTACACTGTAAGTCTGACCTGCTTCGGGTCTGCCCATCTCTTTTATGGAACACTGTGGGGTGTCTCTCTTCTCTTGCATAACAGTAAGTAGGAAGCTATGCAGGATTAAATACCAACCCCGCCTCATGTGTCTCCAAGGAGATGGCCAAATAGACTGTCATAATACAGGGAGAGTGAGTGTTAAGATAGAGGTTGATGTAATACATTCCTTGCTCCTCACTCCAATATGTCAGGAAAATGTTCTGTTGGAGTTCACACTTGGGTTGGGAGGGACCAAAGGACTTTAACTAGCCGAGATGGAGGAGATAGCAGAACACACTAAACAGCAAGTGCCAAGGCACTGGAGGCTAAAATAAGAGAAGGAAAGAGACCAGCCTAGAGAAGCTGGCAGTGCTGTACTACGAAGGGCTCTGCATTCCAAGTTAACCAAAATTTGATTTTTACACCAAAGCAATTTAAAAAAAAAGCATTTAGGGTGTGTGTGTGTGTGTGTGTGTGTGCGCTGCGCGTATGGTATGCTCCCACATGCTACAGCATAAATGTGAAGATCAGTGGTCAGCTTGTAGGAGTCAGCTCTCTCCATCCACCAATGTGGGTTCAGGGGATCAAAATCAGGTCATCAGACTTGATGGCAAAGCACCCTTCCTTCTGAGCCACCTCGCTGGCCCCATAGCCCCAAAGAATTTTAAATAGTCCCATGCTAGACAAAATGTTTCAACCAAGTCAAACCTACTACAAAACTATCACCCAGTTGGGGAAAAACAAGGGAGAGGGTATCCATGGAGGCCACCTCAAACACAGGAGGGACACAGAGCCTACTCAAAGCCACTAATGTTTTCTAGCCCTACAGAGTTATCAGCCCACTACTTGCGTTTATATACCTATAAAGATACATCACAATTAGCTGGGGTGGTGGTGATGGTGCATGCCTTTAATCCCAGCACTCATGGAGAAGTAGAGACAGGCGGCTCTCTGTGAGGCCAGTCGGGTATACAGAGGGAGTTCCAGGACAACCAAAGCCACACAGAGAAACCCTGTCTCAAAACAAAACAACCCTCCATCACAACTTATCCCTTAGTATACTTGCTCATTTGTTAGAAAAAGAGAAACCACATATTCATATATAAATAAAAGGAAAACTATTGAAGTAGGATGAGCACAGCCACTAGGAGATCTTTCTTAAGTGGTATATATTATTTTCCAGTTGTAAAAGAAGCTCGACCCAAAGTGAGTATTGTAATTTTCAAACTGGGGCAGGTGTATAAGCAAGAGGAGGGCATCTGGTGTCCTGCCTGTGGAGGCAAGATGATACCATGTGTCCTGCTCTGTCACCCTCCAGCTGATTCTCTTGAGATAGGATCTCCTACTGATGCCAGAGCTCCAGGAATCTTCCTCTCTGTGACTTCCAGAGGACAAGGCTTGCAGGTTTGTACGCAGCGTGCCCTGCTTTCCTTACCCACTGAGCCATCTCTCCAGCCTCATAAAATACTTCTACTGCTTAGAAAGATAGACCACAGCACTTCTGACAAATATGTAGTTTACCATATTAAATGTAATTCCAAAGCTAATATATGTTCTATAAGAAAAGGTTTATTTCTGGCAATGTAAAAATTTACAGGTACACCAGATTGAACCATGAAACACTTGTATCAAAATTCATTGCTTTTTTTCCCCCATCCAGATTGTATACAAAGATGGACTTCTTTATGTCTATGCGTCGAATGAAGAGAGCCGATGTCAGTGGTTGAAAGCACTGCAAAAAGGTAACAAAATGCTATAATGAAGGCTTCGATTGTTTTCCTATGAAGCTCAAGCAATGGATTGTATTTATGCTTGCTTTTGCTGTCTCAGTGTTACAGGCAAGAAGCCCAGGGATCACCATAGCTTTCACACTGAGCACAGAGCTAGCTATTGTGTCTTCCCTGAGCACGGTGGGGGAGGGTGGGAGTTGGCACAAGGGGCAGGCCAACTGTACTTCCTGCTGTGCTTTAAGTCCTGTTGGGACCATACTGCCAATGCTCATAAACAGTTAAAGTTAACAAGTGCTGGGCACTTGCCACTTGCCAGCCACTCTAACAAGCACGTGTGGCGTCTTGTTGCACAATCCTCTTGACAACTCTATGGACAAGGGTATTCTTAATCTTCATTTTTTACACAAGTTTAAAAGGAAACAGCCAAATGCCACAAAACTTCATAATGGGAATCTCAAAATTCAATTACCTGAATCCAACTTTTAAAATCACTATATTTTGCCCCAAACTGCGAATTTGATTGATTTTTTCAAATTAATTTTATTGGATATTTTATTTACATTTCAGATGTTATCCCTTCCCCATTCCCTCCCCACCAAGAAACCCCCTATCCCATCCCCTTCCTCCTGCTTCTATGAGAATGTGCCCCCACACACCCACTCCCCTCTCCGCCCTCAAATTCCCCCACACTGGGACATTCAGCCTTCACAGGACCAAGGACCTCCTCTCCCACCTATGCCTTGCTCCCCTACATATACATGACAAGACCTTCCTTCCTCCCCTACATATACAGCTGGAGCCATGAGTCCCTCCCTGTGTGCTCCAGCTGGTGGTTTAGGACCCTGGGGGCTCTGTTG